>JAGDQP010008379.1:49999-63211 GCA_022664845.1 Lepisma saccharinum | reverse complement strand
ATATATATATATATTTTCCGGTAGAGGCTAAAACATTTCGGTGTTGACCAGCATCGTGAGGACAATTGGGGAGCTCCTGTGAATAAAAGACAGTGGCGATCAAAGTGAGAGCTTCGGCTCTCCTCTCCCAAGCCGTCTGGTCATCGTGGGAGCAGTAGACCAACTCATCCCTTCGGGGAGAAGCATCATCCACTAGTGGATTGAATATGGCTGTGATTTATTATTATATCCTGCTGAAATCCGTCCTCATGTTTTATAACCCTGACAACAAAGTTTAATTCGCACACTGCTTCTGGATGAGGCTAAGTTCCTATGAAAGGGCTTCAAAAGTCGTGTGCAACATGTAAATTTTAGGTGATGATGATGGTGGCTTATAGTTTCTCCACTAGTGGGGACAAAAGTATGAAACCTCTGACAAAGATAACCGAAACGCCTTGTTCTGTAATTACTCTTCTTGGCGCAGAGTATTAATGGAAGAGCGTTCGATTGTCATGCGGTAGGTTAGCGGTTCGAGTCCTTATCATCATCCTTTTTTCTTTTCCTCTAGTAAATGTTGTGCTACTGTATGCACTACTGTGTAGGTTTTTGCTCTTTAATTTGTATTCTTCATTTTTGCTTCATTTATTTAAATTAAGTGCATCGCACTTCATGAATAATAATAATAAGTTTTATTATTATTATCATCATCATCTCTGTAAATGTTATGCAACTGTTTATTGATTCTTTTTTTCGTACTGTAAAGATGTAAAGATAAAACACAAAATCTGCTAAACATATAAATTAGCATATTTTTTAATAAAATGAAGCAAAAAAAGAAGAATGTGAAGGAAAAAACAAAAAGCTACATAATACTAACATTCATTTGCATGTAGAAAGCATACAGTAAAACAGAATTTGCACATTACTACAGAAAAAGTAAAAAGAAGAGATTGACTTGAGTAAGTCTCGAACCGCGTACCCTTCGCGCTGCAAGCGAACGCTTTTCCTTTTATCTACGATTCCAGTACTCAATGAATCACCATAAACTCTGATTCCAGCGTGAAGCTAAGAAATTTCTATCCAAAAATGCAGGATGTAGCCAGATCAAAACTTCGATTTGCAAGTATCTGATTGAAGTGAAATTTAATATCTAGGAATTCCAAAATTTGCTAGAATCGTTTCGGAAGTTGAAATGATTGAATTACGAAGATCAATATTTTGCTTTCAATTACATTATAAACTTTGTGGTCAATGTTTCTTTCAGAAGATTTTGCTCGGGGTAGGGGGCTAAACCAAGTCTTACGAAAATTATAAATAATGCATATTGAGTCCCATGTGCTAAAAATATAAAATAGCAATAATTTTACTTAAGAATGTGTCGTATTCTTTTAGTTAACCTCGAACTAACATCAACAGTATTTATAGAAAGTGCTATTATATTAGTATTTCAGAATACGCATGAGCAATACAAGTGTTGAAACTAATTCTTTTGGGGTGCTGTTGCAAACCCAAGGAGGCAAAGCTCCCCTGAAAACATGCCTGAAAGAAACAGTGTCTATTTTGAAACCTGCCCAAATTTAGTGCAATTTAATATATTGCAACTCCAATCGATATTTAAATAAAAATAAATAATGTGGGTGGATTCAAGTCCCGGCATGGGGGTGGAATTTAATAGCTAAAGGCAAATCGTGAGGGTCGCAGTCCAATGTTACTAGACTGGTCCATATAAAAATAAAGTTTACCAAAGTTTTTTTATCAGAGGAACCTAGACCTTAGTGGTTATAAAATTATCCTGATTTTTTATATTATAGTACAGTTTAGTGATCGATTTGTAGGGCGAATGGTTGGGATTTCCACCTCTCTGGAAATATCATCTTTAGCTCTGCGTTTCGAAATCTTCCCCTAGTGAAAGGCGCCAAATACGTCATTCTAACGTGTTTGAATTTTTTTTTGCCCTCTATAAGTTGCATAAATGGATCACTGGACTACAGTTTTAAAAAGTAATTATACTTTAAAATTCTTTCTCACATTTATTTTTCCACACTCACATACACACACTCCGACTGCTGATCGTGGGGTTGCGGATTCGATTCCCGGCTCTGCCAAAGGATTGTTTAAAGCAAGAGGGTCTGGAACGGTGACTATCCACCATCGTGATGCAATTTTGGAGAGCCCTTAATAAAAGACAGTGGCGATCACAGTTGAGATCCTCGGTTCTCCTCTCCCAACACGTCTGGTCAACGCGGGATCAGTAGACAAACTCTTTCCTATGGTAGAGACCTCATCCAGTAGTGAATTTAATATGGCTGTGAATTATATATATATATATAATCTGGGAGTAAAGCAAGAGGTAAAAACGCAGATTTTACAATAAATATAATTATGTATGTTCTGCCCGAGAGCAGGTGCTGACCCGAAAGTTCCTGGGCAGGGTAAACCGATGGCGGTTGTTATTGTCTTCAATCAAATAGAGAGGACGTCCTATGAACGGGACCTACAGTTTAAGGTGGACTTCGAACACTGATTCCGCCAGACTCCCCTATCCGTGGAAGTGTCACCTCCTAAATTCTCGGCCAAAAGTCAGTAGAAACCGTGAAAAACTCCACTAACACACTCTTAATTTTTACTTTACACTCCCACCCAAATTAAAATTTTGGCGGAATCGCTGAATCCAAACCACTTGTGTGTTTAGTACGCAATATTAAAAATACTCGACTTTCAACAATTCATTTATAACTATGTCATTCAAGAATGTGACTTCTATATATATGGCACAAACACAAGAGTAAATGAACATTGCATAAGGAGTTTTGTCTGTTCCTTTACGTGTAATTTGTGTACTAAGGCTTAATCAGAATTCTGGTCAAATTTCTCAGGCAAGCGCTGTATTTGTAATGTTCTTCTATATTACATATAACTTGAGCCAAAATTGCCTGAAGGACTTAAATAAAATTTGAATTCTATAATCCACGTTTTTATGTAAAGCGGTTTATGGGACCTAAAACTATAAACTTGTATTTTCTTTTAAACAATTTCTTTCGAAATTTAGAATAAATATATCAAAATTGAGAATTAAATCATCCTACAAATATTTCCTGTTAATTTTTCATTACATGATATCTTTCCTTCATGTTCGCATTGCCGAAATGAATATTTCTTACTACCTTGCTTTAGCGTCGTCCATGTTTAATAAAATAGGTTATATTATAAATGATGTGCACGTAGTGTTTAAGAGTATTTTCTTACTAAAGCAATTCCGTAGTTTACACCCAATAATCCTGCTATTAACAGGTAGTCCCGCAACTGATTCACGGGCTTAATACGCAAGATTTGTTGAACACTTGAGAAATATGTTGTACACGTGAGAGTTTCCTGTTTCATATATTGTCAATTTGCAGGCTAGCAAATTGATGATTTTTACGTCTAGCAACAGGAAATGAAAATAAAATACACAAAATAAAATGAAAATGTAAAACTATTCAACATTATAACGCAAAAAGGAATGACACAGTAACGAAATACAAAAATGATAATTCGAAGCTACTCTCCATTCAAAAAAAAAAAAAAAAAAATCTAACATAGATTGCTTTTGTAATTCGGACGAGTTAAATTCTATGCTACAGACAGAGCCATCTAGTAAGAAATTGTCAAAATTGATTTGGGAGACGCGAGGGAAAGAACGAATTGTGTGCTTCTTCTCCTCGTTGTAAAATGCGTTTGGATTTTATTCAACTTACGAGTTAGACTGGGTTACTGTGTATTATCGTTGTTTTTACTACCGCCTTAAATTGATGTTTCATAAATAAAAAAAATAATACATGATTGACCGTAATATAGAAGTGACTAAGACTAATCTGAATTTTCCTAAAGGCTTCGAAACATTATGAATAACATTATCTAGTTTAAAGCGTTTAATTTACAAACTAAAAATATATATCACTGCAATTACAAATGGAAAGGTTAGTTATGGGTGGAGAACAAATGTGATTTTCTAAATGTGTTTGCTTAAAAAATAAATAAAGAGATATGCGGGCATTCGAACTCATAACCTTTTGCGTAGAAAGCTAACTCGCTAACCACTACACTAAGGTATATGTAGTGAAAACGTTTTTCTCATTTCAATTACAAGTTAATTTTTACGTATTGAGTATGTTTCTATTTTATTATTATCGAATAGGATTGTCTTGCACCTATATTGTCTTTTATTACTATGTCTGCTATATATGAGAAGTATTCTGGAATATACAATCGAAACACATCTATCGAAGAATCTGAGTACAAGTAGTTGAAAGTTTCCATGTGCACTACACGTGTGCATGTGCATTGTGAAATTTTTCATAGTTGGAAAATTCTGTTCCAGCATTTCCAACAGGTGGGATTTACTTTCTTGAAAGATAATACATTTATCATTAAACTGTGATAGTTAGACTTTGATTCCTTAATTGTACTTGAACGTATTTAATTAAATAAGTAAACGTTCCCATAGTCAGGCTTCACGACCCTAATATTGTTATTGAGCCAGAACTTGGTTGGCCATCAGTAGCTAGAACTTCGTCGAAAGTAATACTAGTGGACTCTCGAATTCACATTTCAGAGTTTTTAAACCCGTTTTACGGTTAGGAATAATTTTGGGTTAGCTGATTTTTAGCACTATCTTTAGAAATATTGGAAAAAGATATGGACTTACCTTTCTGTACAATACATATTGGTTGAATGTATGAGGAGAAATTTAGGTTATGCTTAAGAAAGGCTATAGCTATGTCGTTATCGTAAGTAATACTCTTGTAGCGTTCATGAACAACTATTTTCGAAACTCTACGCATATAACGATTTTCTTTTTCAAGGGGATCTAAGATCGGCTTGCCAATGAGTACCTTTAAATCATTCAAATCATACCTGCAATTGTGAGAAAGTGTTTAAAATTAATTTATTACTTATTCAAATTGTAGTGTAAAGTGTACAAATAAACTTTCAGAGTTTTGAAAATAATTCAACTGGAACTGTTCATGTAGCTGGTACTAGTGACACATCTAAGGACAGAAATATTGTCGCATGTTTATATAACATTTTCTTTCAGAAACAAATATATTACAACATCGTATAAATTCGCTTATTTGCGTGGACATGCAGAATTACATAACGTATTTATGTAAAAGAATTGTCCTGATATGCAGCCCAACAACAGTGATAAATATAAAAATAATATTTTGCGTTGAAATAATTCTAAGTCTAAAAATTTCACAAAGTTGCAAATATTTTCTACAATTTAACTCTATGGATATTCGTAAGATTCTTGGTTCAAATGTTCCATACTTTTTCCATATTAAAGATTTGTTTTGCAGCCAGTTAGGCAATTACCGTTATTCTCCATTTGGTTTCATTCCTCACTCAATAACGAAAGCATAATTATAAATTACATAATAACTGTTTGAATGGATATATTTGGTGTATTATCATATACCAAATATGTTTTAGAGCAGGCATGAATCCTATAAAATTCAACATTTTGGCCAAATACTCTTCCAATCAGATTTTGGAATATTCTCTTTTATTTTATTACAATGATTTTGACGTTACATCAACATTTTATATATTTTGTGTTAAATTCCTGTATATTTTATGTTCAATTAATGCATAACTTATTTCTATCATAATTTCGATTAAATATAGGCAGTATCGTTTCTGGGCTGCATAGGCAATAGGTCATTTAATGCAAATTGAGATAAACTACTGAAAAAAGCGTACCGGAGAAAGGATCTGGATATTCACATAAAATGCTTATAGTTGTTTTAAACCTTAAACGGAGTGTCTTTCAATTGTAAAATTGATTTTCGATTCATGATTTTTGTAATAAAGGCTCATGATTTGAGTGTTAATTTGGCAAAGCACTAAAATGCGCTTTGTTGCCATTGACGAGAAAATCGGCTTTGAAATATGCTGTGTGGGTCATGGTGTTGTTTTATGTATTACACAGTTTATATATTTAATTTCCAAAAATAAATTACAAACATTATTCTTATATTAATTGTTTTTATTTTTTCGCGTAAAAATTAACTTTCTCGCAAACAAATTGATATTCTAAGAATATTATTATATTTTCGTTATGTTTACCAGTTATATTTAACGTAGGAAGTGTGAATGACATTTCTAAAGGAATAATTGTATTGCGAATCAAAATTTCGGAACAGAGCAGTAACTCATCAAGGAAATATTTAATTCCGCAGGTATAAAATACAAATGTTAAGCCTGAAGGACGTTGCCTTTCTCGGAGAAGTCCATCTTAGTAATTAGCCAAATTAACACTCATGCCATGAGCTTTTATTAAAAAGAAACTATGAATCGAAAATAAATTTGACAACTTAACGGACTCCCTTGTTAGTGTTTCTCCCTGAACATGTAAATGTCAGGTTGAGACCATCCTGTTGTAAGGACACATATAACGATTTTCTGTTTAACCTTATACATCTTCCTTTCTAAATGAAATATCATGTGGGTTTTAATATTTGTGTCCAGATATTTTCTGATAGAGGTAATAACTGTAAAAAAAATAATACTAAATACGTGATATTTTAGATATTTTGTTTCTTTATTTCATGTTTTTCAACGATTCACATTACTTTGTAATTCACTGACTACTTGACCAATTACCAGCTTTCAATTATATTGTGCTGTCTCATTAATAATGTCTCGGAATATACTGAGGATATTGACTTTCGTACTAGAATTTAAAACTAGATATTATTTTTAATTATATTTAACAATATTTTTGTTATTATATTAAACTGACAAATAGTTTCAATAATTATAACAAATAGTTAGAAGGATTTGATTTATAAGAAATGCCATTAATATAGACCTGCATTTTGGGGATTATTAATCCATATTTTAAATGTCGAAAAACGTCTTAAGAATACACCATTGCTGTTATTGCTAAAAGAAAATAATGATTATTACACACTACCTTCCTTGAGATTCTTTTCACTTGAAATACTATTAAAATATGTGATTTTAATCGTAACTGTAAAGTTTTGTATTTGAAACTATTTAAAGAAAATACAAAAAGATGAAGGAAACAAAATCCTTCCAATATTTGAAATACATAATCGTATGAGAAAGAATCGAATACGCACTGTAAATATGTTCATTAAATATCAAATAACCATAAGTAACAAGGTAAAGTGGTTATATTACTTTCCGCATTATACTTAACATTACATAGATTGGTGAAGTACTTGGTCGTTCTGTTTGATGGGAATGAAGAAATTGAGATCCACATGGGCTTATATGATTTATTAAACTTTCAGTTAGGAACAACTTTCTCAGTGTTTACTGAAGAAATATAACGCAATGTTACCATAGAATATTCAGTTTTTAATCTTGTGGTATTCATATTAAAATTACCTGGACAAAATTCGACAACAGCACTTTTCTGGTTTTTAATTTGGTTAAAGCAAATATAACCATTTTTCTAAAATTTATACCACAAATATGCCCATCCATCTAGTCTCTCTACAGAATTAAAGTTACACATTGCTAAATTTTGTTTTAATTCATGCTTAGTGAAAGGAATCATATTTTGAATTCTTTTTTCATCTCGTAACTTATTAGGTAAATTTTCAACAAAAACATAACTATTTTGAATGACAAGAGAATGATGAATAGAAATACACTTTATAACGTTTATAAATAGTTTGATATAAATATTTCCCTTCATTCATAATTCCATTTGGATCAAGAAAATTGTTTGTAAATGTCTGTTGCCATCGAATCCTCTCATTATAGATTTGATAAATTGAAAATTTTTCCTGACTATTGCTAAGTAGTAAACTACCACTAACAAGATAATATTCATTCTTTTAATGCAATGTTAAGGCAATTGCTTTAGTTTGTGTGAGCATACGCATCTTTGAATAGTTGTGAAACTGTTCTCGCTGTGTAACAGCTTGGATTTTAGAAAATTGTTTAGTTTCAGAAGTCAATACGTTTAGTATATAACAACCAAAATAAACAATTAATATATCTACCTTGTACTGTGATAACATGCGTTAAAGTATCATTGAATAAATTAAAATTATATTCTGTGTAAGAGTTGATTATTGAATTTCCATTAACTGGAGGGGAGAAATGTTTCGCAGTATAAACATAAATTTTTGGAAAAGACCAGAATGATCTGAGAAATTATTAAGTTGGCTATAAATATCGGTTACCATTTTCTGTAATCTAGAATCTGCGATAGAAGAATGTATTCGTGACGCATCTCAGGAATGAAAGTATTTAAACACAGAACACTATTTCGTTTTCTGGGTAAGAGAACAATTCAGTTTAATTGATTAATTAATTTTTTAAAGCATAGGTGAAGTTAAAACCCGGAAAACATCGTGTGGAGAACGTGCCACGTTGAGATCGGCAATCACAAGGAGGAACAAAAGTATATAACTTTTTCTCTTCTCCCGATTCTTATGGTCTACCGGAGCATACATATGAAGCAATATAATGGTAATCCAAAATGTCAATATATATTCTTCCAGAAATATGACGCTGTATCGTGTTGGTGAATGATTGCTACATCCAAGGGCATATGAGTAACAATATTTGGCATGTACTAGGAATATTATAATTATAATATTATAACTAAGAATATTATAATTGTTTCTTGAAGTACCAAGTCATGGTAAATATATTTTTAAAAACTGAGTTTTCAGTCAGATTTTTTATTCCTGAAACAATTCAGAGTTTGTGTATGTTTCCATATGTTTCATATCACTATAGTACTTTACGTGAAAGGGCAAGAGCTTATATTTTTCCCAATCCACATTCGTATTTAATTGTATTACTTAACCCGTAACTGGTGACGTGGGATGCGACATACCTCACACATATTTTATTCTTCGATAGTACACTAAAAAATAAGGTAACGCAGTGGATCATTCGGTACCTTTCAATCAATATGTTAGTAACTGGCCAAGCGCCGGAATGTGCCATTTGAGGTCAGCCACTCTAGATGGTTCTCCTTTATTTTGTCACTGGGGTTTGACAAACCCTACCTCACAAGTTACGTAACTTTTAACACCAAGCATGTATTTGTTTTTTTTTCTAGAATAAATTTGTAGTATGAAGAACACAATAAACGCTGGTCAGTCAAAGTTTTGTGAATTTGGCTGTAAAGATATTCTGTTATGTTCAAAGTGCCTTCAGTTGCGAAGAAGGTGATAGTGTACTTTGTGAATTACAAGGTTATTAATACAGTCTGAAGTGGAAGGCAGCCATGATCATATGATTGGAAGTAAACCCAGAGTTCAGTTCAGCAGAATCACAAAAACGAAGATGAAGACTCATCACCCCAGTAAATGAACACAGCTTCTGAGAAAAGCTGCTTCAAAAAGAACCGGTATAAAGAACCAAAGAAGACTGTCCGAAGATAAGCGTCATAATCTTACATTTTCTCGGAATGACTCAGTGGATCAAAGTCAACAGCTATGAAATATTTGCCTCACTATTTGAGAATTGATTGCAAAGTAGGTTGCATTTCATCTAACGTCTGGGCCAAGATCTATTACCACTATACTTGATATAAGATTTATAAACACCAACTAAAAGATTATTGTACATGCCCAACTATCACATTCTCAGAACAAAGGTACGTGTTGAACATTCCAATAAGCTCGAAAAGTAAGTACATTGTACAAAGTGTCAGAAAAAATACGTAGAACAACCAATAGCATCCATCCGATGCCGAACTTCGGTTTCCGGAATATGCAGTGTTTTCTTCTTTCCTCTGATTGAGTAACTGTAATGTTTGTTTTTCAATGGCCTTTGGACATAATCACTTTAGCATATTTTCAATACACCTAATTTGCATTATTGCGTGAATTTTTCAACACTTATTTGGTTTCATTTGTGAGTTGTGTCCTTTTATATAATTATTAATACAATTTTTAAAAAAATAATGTTTTTATAGATTTGTATACTTACTAAAATATTTTTGTTGCATATCATTACTGTGTATCCAGTGCAAATATGTAACCATCATAGTAGTTTCCAGTACACACCCCGAGGTCCTGCTTGATGAACATGAACCTCAAGGAAATTAAATAGCTATTCGTTACACCAAAGGCTCTAAATTAACTTCCAATATCACTGGCCCATGGCCAGTGAATTTTTCTTCACTGGTACTACAAAAATCTTACTCGTCCTTCTTTATATCAGTAGATAATTATAATGAGCGTCATTTTTAGTCCAATTTATTATATTCATTTAGGCTACAGGAATATATAGAATACCAAATACAAAAAAATAATTATTGCACGGTAAAAATTCTACGTCAAAGCAAACACGTTCATACTTAACAAATAAGAATGCTTGATGTCGGGATTATCACACTTGCTTTGTTTTTATTACACTAAATATCTTCTTCGGAAGACTCTACTGGAAGTCTGGGGTCGTATGCAATATTACTTGGGGTGTCTGTCTTTTTCTTCTTTGTCTATAAAGAAAGATACTACTGGAGCAACGTCATAATTATAAAATATGGATTGTTTCTGTCTCTGGCACTTGCGGTAGAAGTGTTGGTCAGCTGATATCTTAGTTCCTAAGATTCTGGGATTTCACGATTTAAAAAAAATAGAAGAAAAGTGCTTCGATGAAACGTTAAATACAACCTACAGGTATGTTTATTAGTATATTGGAACTTTACAAAGCACTGGTCCAAAGGACCACTTATATTGTTTTGTTACTGGCCCTTGGAAATTTTTACAGGTCGTCGGCCAGTAGACCACAGCTAATTTCAAGCTCTGGTTACACCTCACATCACGCAAAGGCTACAACAATTCACTCCACCAGTTACGGGATAAAGTTTCGAATATTAAATTGTACGTGATATCAAAATCAGTAACAATGAAACAAACATATTCCTTTTCATGCACATAGAAATTATGTATTTTACAAGTTTAAATATTATCTTTAATACAGTACTTTTTTTCCTCTGTATGTTTAGTTCTGATATAAGTTCCTCATAAAATTCACAAATTACTGTTATATCAAATAGAATTTCGATCGCACTGGTCTGTTAAACATTACTGTATTACTAAACGGTTAACAGTATTACACATAAATTTTTAAAACCAAGCACTAAATTATCAGGTTTGCTTGTCAGATTAGCTAAATACGTATTTCAGAACCTTACTTCATTAATAAAAGGTGAAAGCTTCTAGAAATAAATGAGGCCTATGTGCGAACAAACGTCTATGTGATATTTTGGTGTAAGTGGATTTATTTATGATACAAAATCTCTTATGTGTCCCAGATATCTATTAGCACTAGGGTTGAGCATATTGCAACAAATAGCCCCACTATACAGAACTTTCTGTATAGAAATGCACTACAAAAACCGTGGAGCAAACGTTACATGTGCTTCCTGTGAGTAAGTGCACGCTTAAACAGTAGGAATATGCACAAAATCCGGTCGTTTTGTATTTGATAAAGTATCTGATTTACTTATTAATTAAATATGTCAATTCTTTATACATGCAAGGACTTTTTTCATGCATTTATCCTTTTCAAAGATAACTTTGGAAATATTATTATAGACGCTTCTATCCATGATATCGTACAATTTGTTAGTGCACCTTTGTACCCGAGAGTCGAATTTAGTATTAACATTATCAGGCAAACACCTGAGGTCTGAGACAACACCATTAAAATTAGCTTTTGAATAATGTATTAATACGGAATGTTATGAGAAGCTACATTTGAAACTTTATTATCATGATCTTTAACAAGAAATAAGCATAAATAAGGCGGGTGATAAAAGTCTTGATAAATCAGTTGGGGAAGATTATAAATTATATTGTTTTGTTCTATGTTTGTAAATAAAATATCCAAGATAGAAGACACATTGTCGTCACCTCCTTCAACAACAATTGTTTAAGGCATAACAGTTTCAAGTTTAACTTGTAAGGTTTGCTTGCGACTTTTCTTTAACATAAAACTATTTTTTAAATATATCTCTCCTGTTTCCAATTTATACCTGGAGTAATAATAATAATGTAATCTAATATTTATTTTCGTGCCATGAACAGCTACAAGTCTATAACGCACAGTCATAAATAAATAATAAAAAGTTTTAAAGTAGTTGACGTACACGACATACATACATAATGGATTGAAAACTTCATTTTATATAACACACATTGTTTTATAGCCTTGCCAGATTAAAATAAAACATTATGCTTTGTCTTTCGCAAATGTTTAACAAACCAAAACTATAAAAATAGCTACTCTTTAACTTCTACTATATAAGCCAGGTCATTAACCTAATTTATACAAGTAGTTAATACAAGGGTTCTACATGGAGTTGATTTAATTAAATTATTTCTAGTTAATATAAAAAAATAAACAACCGTGCTGAGTATTAACATTTGCAATTAAACGCTTGAGTAAAATGTCATTTTTTTGATTATAGTTATAAAATTGAATTTTCTTTTTTAGTGCTTTTGTACTACGTAGCCTATTCCTTACAGAAAGAATAGGCTGCGTAGTACAAAAACACTAAAAAAGAAAATTCAATTTTATAACTATAATCAATAAAAATAACATTTTTACTCAAGCGTTTAATTGATTGTACAAAAACACTGTACTTTGTTCTTGTCTGTACTCTGTCAGTATCTTACTTAAGGATTTCCTATCAGTATTTTTGCGACCACGTAAATGTTAAAATAATGACCCCAATAGTTGTAACCATATAAATAATGAAGTAACTTAAATTTGAAACAGATTATCGTGATGAAGAACTTTTGAACTGATTCAATTTTTCGACATGCTGTTTCTGTTAATTCATTCCACACAATGGATGCATACTCTCACTTTCATCTAACTCAGATTCAGTATAGAAGTATATATTTTTTAATTTGTGTGAACTCGTTCCATTGGTTGATCATTTAACGTATCGTTTTCTGGCTTCTGCGGTGACTTTGTTAATATGGTTTGCAAATTCCAGACTAAAGTCAAAGTGAATACCAAGACCTTTGCCTTCATCTACTTTGACAATGTTTGTGTTGTTCACTGTATAACTACTTGCATAGTATTACTGTATACTGGAATGTCTCTCATAATAATAATAACAATAATAATAATAATGATAATAATAATTTTTATTATTATTATTATTATTATTATTATTATTATTATTATTATTATTATTATTATTATTATTATTATTATTATTATTATTATTAT
>JAGDQP010008379.1:19691-49989 GCA_022664845.1 Lepisma saccharinum | reverse complement strand
ATTATTATTATTATTATTATTATTATTATTATTATTATTATTATTATATCATTTAAACTGTTCCTTATATAAACCTACTGCCAATAGTTGAAGATCGAACTCTATTTCCTATCGAAACTGCCAAACTTTGAAAATGTCTAAAGCTGTTTAAAGTATTGTTTTCTGTTAAAGTACTTCAGAATTCTAATGCCCATTCTTCTCTACTTTTTTTGGTGACAGAAGCTTGAGAAATAGTTTCAACATGAAATAATACTCCATTGTCTATTTAAAGAACTATGCCCACTTTCCGTAATTTGCGTGTCTAAAAGAGGATCAATTGAAAGGTATAGGAAAAGAAAGTAGTGTTCGTCCTGAGGTAAATAATATGATATACGTTTCTGCCAAACATCTCTAAGGTACCTTTTTCAGCACTTGAAATTAACATGGTATTACAAGAAGACAACAGTATTTTGCGATTTCTGGAGCAAGGGTAAGAGGTGATCTAAACTATCTTTTGATATTTTGTAAAACTTCTTTGTTGGACTGGCCTATAATCGTTTCCGGAAAATGTCGTGAACTCAAGTATTTTCGGCACTTATGTGCATTGATGTGACAGTTTGTCGCGCTTTTTGGGCCAGTTGTAGGACATGTCCCAATTGGCTTCTGATATTTTGTGGAGCTAATTAAGCATCGTTTAAAGAGACTATAATTGTTACCGGAAAAACATTGGCAACGTAGTCTTTTCGGCACTTATGCGCAGAATCTTTCCTTTTGCCGGTACAAATGTTTTACACTTGAGGTAATGAGCAGGTTGTTTCTACTTGATATGTCGATCCTAATGTTATCTGAACCTGTTTTCTAATTCATTTCATTTTCTCTCTATGAAATTTAAATGAAAATTTTGAGGTGTGGGGTGTGTTTCACAAAATCAACTACGAAATAATTTCTGCACTCTGTCTCGTTTCATTGGATTGTTGACATTCAAAATCATGTTCCCTAAGACTACATTCTGTGGTGCACTATCTTTAAGAATTTCCTACAAAATAAAATTAAAACCAAATTTTACGTTATGCATTCTATAAATTATTCGTCCATGTCCAAACGAGAAAATGGAAATGAGATATTGGTTTTGTTGAGTTCACGTTGTCACTTCCTAACACATCAGTTAGATTTTGTGATATCGGAAGGACAGAAATATTATTAACTAAAAGTTGTAGCAATTCTAATCTATTCCAATATTCTTTTGCAAAAATGTAAATAAGTGGTCATCTTCTCCAACTATTTATAAAATTTTCAAATCTGCATATTTGCCCAATGTGTGAATAAGAAGTGCATAACAAGTATGTTTGTCAATTTTCCAACATTTATGGTGTTTGGACAATGACCTGTTCGGGAATAGGCGTATGAAATAAATGTTCCATACATCTTTAGAAACTATACAACTGCACACCATTGCGCCTGCTTCTCCATGTTTGAGACTGTTACCATTTATTGAAAGTTTCATTCCGTTGCACCTTTTTCACACTAATATTCGCCCACCACTACGGTATATGTTCAACTTACTCTTATATTTCATTGGATCTTTTCATTGGAAGTCATTGTTTATTACACAAATAAATTTGCAAACTTTTAACTCTCTTTTCTGATTTCCTTTATTCGCAAACTATTTCCTTTTTGAAATCCTGGCATCCTACCTGCCCTCACTATCACTTACAGAATGGAACCTTCAAAACACAATAGACACAGTAAAACATGGAGGAGTAAGTACAACTGTCTAGGGTCCTATAATATCTTATTGTGTATGGAACTTGTATTTATAGAATACACAGCGAATAACCTTGATTTTAAATGTATTTTGCAGAAAACGTTTAAGAAAAGTGCAAAGGAAATGGGTTTAGAATATATTATTTTAATTTTCAACAACGCAATGAT
Organism: Lepisma saccharinum; assembly: GCA_022664845.1. Taxonomy (NCBI): domain Eukaryota; kingdom Metazoa; phylum Arthropoda; class Insecta; order Zygentoma; family Lepismatidae; genus Lepisma; species Lepisma saccharinum. The sequence continues at coordinate 48,078 of JAGDQP010008379.1, read as the reverse complement.
CAGAGAAAGAGTGCATAATTTGTCTCTCACTGGATTGTGTTGAATACATCTAACACTTTAAGCACCTATCTTAGAGTTCTTTCAAATCTAACCGTTAATAGATGGATGAACCCGAAAACAGGATCAAATAAGAGTATTAAACAAGAACCAAATAAAATTCTTATGGTCAAATGGGCTAAGTAAGTTTAGGATTTACTAAGACATATATGTCCATTCAATGCCAGTTAAACTTTCAAGATATATATGAAGAGGAAGAGTTCTTACCAGTATTAAGTTACCTGAGTTGACCGTGATCAAATAATTTTGTCTGGTTATTAATTTTACTTTCTTTATAAATCCTTATAATGTTATTTAAGTTTTACTTTTTAATTATAATTATTGTTATTTATGTGAAATAAATTTGTGTTACAATTCATGTTTTATTAAATTTAATATTATTTACAAACGTATTAATATTTAGGACAAAAATTGCTTTGTTCTGAAACTTTTATCTGCCACTGTATAATTGTACAGTGCAGTAACTTGCAGACGTTCCCTTTTTATCGGTGGCAATAAGTTTCAGATAAGCCGAATTTCATCTATTTGAATCGAACTGCTTTGAACGAAAAAAATGAAAACAATTAAATTAATGTAAATTGCATTTGTTCCCACTTACTTGAGTTTTGAAATGTGCTTGAATAATCTGCCGTAAAGTGATTGTGTTAAATGAATTTGTCATTTAATAGATGCGCTGGAGGCAAACGATATTTTATTTAGATTGAAACTTGCTCCAAACATTGTTGTTTCCTTTGCAGTAAATTTGCTAAAATTATAAAATACAAGGTGAAGAACGGTACCTTTCTTGTCCTTTCAAGTTATTTGTAATTTTGTAAATGTTATGTAATATGATTACTAACAATACTAATTTTTGGCTCTTCACATATTTGTACATTTGAAAATTTCCACATGTTCAGTCACAATACCGGATGTGCGGTTAGTCTAGTGTTCTCAATAGATGCGGCGATCAGTATGCATTTGAGGGAGCCCCTAACCATGCAACAGAAATTATGGCTCCATTACATGGAACAAAATCCTAAATGTTTGCTCTTCCATAAGGAGCTATCTCAAGTTCCAAGGAGTTTCTGATTTCTCATTAGTTATATGCAAACCACATACTGAGTCATTATCACTTTTTATAAACTAGAGTTAATCGTATGCGCCCAATAAAAATATGTGTATACTGTGCAAAACAAAGTAATATATTGCTCTGACAATATCCTGAAAACTCAGATTTGAATGATATATGAATGAAGTCACCTTTCTTCTCAAAGGTGTCTTGAATGTGATTTAAAACATATGAAAGTATTTCAAAGGTACCCTCGGTAGCTTCTCCGAAAAGAAACATGATGTAGCTTCTGTCAATTTTTTAGTTGGAATTTTATTTAAGTCCTTTAGGAAACTTTTGGTTCAGGCTGAAATATGATGATGGGAAAATTTACTAGTATGAAGAAATAGGGAGGAGATACATGAGCCCCGAGAAAACCAACGCGCATGGTAGGTATTTGCCTACCACAAAGCTCAGATAGAATGATCAGGGATTGAACTAAAAACCCCACGTACCAGAGATGAACGCTCTACTGCTGAGCCACTGCCGCCCTTGTAGCTTCTTGTCCCATCAATAATAGCAAAACTCAAAATTTAGCATTAATGCAGCCGTTTTCTTTGTTAGCTTAATACACTTCAAGAGGTTGCTTATATCATTTTTAAAACAAAATGTCGGCAAACCCGACCGGTGCAGAAAACAAAGCAAAAAAATAAAATAATAAATAAAACGAATGTCTAAAACATGAAAAGTCGACCAAGATTTCCAACTTTACGAGATTCTTTCAACTTTATAAGAACATAAAAATTACAATCAACACGACTGGATATGGAAATTACAGGCAGCTGGCAACATTTTCATACATCTGAAGATTTATTATAAACATGTTATTTTGAATATCTTGTGGTCAACTTGTTGATCAATATATGAATTCAAAATTTATATTTTTGAATTCTTATTTAATTCTTTTCCAAAAAAGGAGCAGTGATTCAGCGAATAAACAGGCGAATGTTCGTTGATCTCTTTTGCCACTACACACACGGTGCAAATTAACCCGGAAAAACGAATGCCCAGGACTTACAGTAAACGTACATTCTTGTCTTTTATTTTAAAGATACCTTTTAGTTGGTGAACTTCTAAGATAATCAATTAATAGCTATAAGTAACCAAAATCAGCTTCCTTTTCTTAAACATGTGGTTGCCGATACATAGGTGACTGGGTAGAAAAGTATGTTAAAAAGGTATGTTAAATTGGTTTCAAAAGCCATGGGAAACAAATTAAAAAGTTAACATTGTAACTGCAATTATGCAAGGCTTATAAATAGGATAGAAAATATATTTCATCAGGGAGAAAACTTCGAAAACAATTTGAACATGAAAACAATAATAAATAATTAATAAACGCGTGCTGAATTTATTAGCACATTGTTTGTAGAAGAAAATATAACGCTTGTAATATTACTACTGCAACTCAATAATCCACATATATAATTAAACATTAATTTGATAACAAGAAATGAACAAATCTTAATTTGATATTTTCCTCAAACAATTGCTAATTTCTAAATGTTGAAGATCAACACAAGAAAATAAAACCAATAAATAATTCCAATAACTATCAATATGTTAAAATGAAAAAAATTACCTGTCCACACAAAATGGTGCAGTAAGAATAGCATTTCTAGATATGACACTCGCAGTACATAAGTCTTTTCCCCGTAAACGAATTAAAGCCATGAATGGAAATTGTGGATCCAAAATATCATTTTCTGTTCTTTTAACACGAGTAACTGTAAAGGAAATCAAAAATATTTTACAAAAGGTAGGGTTACTATCGAATTGAATCACATTTCTTAAAGAATTTAAGGGAACTTTGGCTCCGAACAGTTTGGGTTCCATGAAATCGTTTTTTGCTGAAGAGAAGGACGGTCACTTAATAGTACAAATTTACACTAAAGCCATGCAAACAATCAAAATTGCATTAAAGTTTGTTTTGAACGGAAGCTCTATTAGAATTCTAACACAATTTACAATGCAATAATAAATAGAGATTTGATGAGTAGAAGCCAATAGTAAATAGTTTTCGACAGATCCAATCTTGAACCTAACTATCTAATTAACTACGGCTTGCGGATTTCGCCACTTCGTCGCTGCAGTAAGAATCGTTTGCCAACACTATCCCGGGCAACATCAAACCAGGTTTCATCATGAACATCTACGTCATCCAAACGACGTCTCGGTCTTCCCAACAACCTCTTTCCCTTCGTCTTACCAACCACAATGGAATATAATCTTCGTTTCTTCGTCTTCCATGATACATGGCCATCCAATCTTAGCCTTCGTGATTTAATTATTCTCATAATGTCCGATGAATCATATACCCTATGGAGTTCTTCATTATGAAATCTCTTCCATTCTCCAGTCGGCCCGTCCTGTTTTGGTCGGTATACATTTTTCAAAAACTTTATTTTCAAACCCACATATTTTATTTTTAAATACCAAAATTGGATTTCAACTTTAACAACCGTGAAATACTACAAGCAGAATATTTTTAATTTCAGTTTCTTTGATATTATTCGCGAGCTTAGTAATTCTTGACTGAAAAGGAACATGCTTTTCCCTATGCTAAGCGACCATTTATTTCTTCTGTTACTTCGTTCTTGCTAATTACTTATCCTCTGAACTATTTTAATTTATTGACTTTCTCAATTATCTTATTTCTAATTGTTGTGTATCTGTTTCCTACATCCTCTGTGTTTCGGCTTGTTATCATGTATTATATTTTCTATGTTCACCTCTCAGTATTACTTTGTAGTATTACTCTCAGTATTATCTCAGTATTACTTTGTAGTGCACCTATATCGTCCCCTATTAAATCTACATCATTCGCGTATATGAACAGATGGTTTAAGCCATTGACTGTTAGTCCCTTTTGTCTTTTTATTTTTAGAATGGCATATTTTAACCCATCGTTAAACAATAGTGCTGACAAGGCATCACCCTATTTCAATCCACTTCGAATCTCAATAATATCTTACATTATCACCTACATGTATTGTGCTTACGGGTCGCTCAAACGCAACCTTACTAGCTGCACGTTTTTCTTTGGCATTCCAATTGTACCAGGACATTGTCTAGATCTTCCACCTTAATAGAGTCACATGCTTTCTTAAAATTTTTGAATAACTGGCGAATCGTCCATTGTATTTCCCTTCTCTAATATTTGTCTCAAGATGAAAATTTGATCCAACGTGGATCTATTTCTTCCAAATCCACATTGTTGATCTCCAATTATTGCATATACGTATATGCTTAGGTGTGTTGGAAGGATATTACTCAACAGTTTGTAACATGTTGAGAGTAAAGAGTTTCCACAGTAATGATTACAGTCAGATTTATCGCTTTTTTTATAAATCGGAGCTGTTACTGAGATTTTCCATTGCTTTGGAAGCTCCTTCTTTCTCCATATAGCACTTATCAATTTATGTAATTTCTTGACTATTGCGCTTTTTCAGCTTTAATTAATTCTGCTGGGATGTTTCCATTCTTGGTGATCTGAAATGTATCAATTACGTTGTCAAAATTTGACCACAATCGCACTATAATCGAGTATTCACGATTCGTCGGCATAGATCTCAAACCTCTTCATTTGTTCTCCTGTACGTACAGTAAGAAAGTTCTTGAAATAGTTTTCCGTACACTGTGAATTTCGTTGGCTCCACCTGAAGATTATCATATTCATTTCTAATCATCCGTAGCCTTGGCTGGTAACTTTTTTTTAACGAGTTTACCCCTCTGTACAGATCTATAATGTTGTTTTTCTTAACATTTTGCTCTGTCTCCGAAATTTTCTGCAAAAGGTATTTTTGCTTTATGTTTCTAAACATGCATATGGAGTTACGTTTCGCGTTACTGTAGTGATTTGCAGTTGTTTAAGTTTTATTGTTTAGCGATAGCTCCCTTGCTTATTTTCGTTCCTGATGAAGCTTAATGACTTCATCAAATCATGGATGGTTCTTCTATCGTTTCTTCTCAGCTACACGTTCTCTTGCTGCTCCCCTCACAGTGCCACACATTACCTCCCACATCTTATTCAAATCAATTTCCTTATAATTAATTTCTCATCTCATTTTTATTATTACTTAAGTCGGCTAAAACTTCGAACTTATTTAAGATTTCGATTTGAAAATATGACTTTACGCCTGGGTTATCTAGTAGTTTAACATCGAATTTCCGTTGTTTTGATCCTTTGTTTTTCTTGTTCGCGATGCAAAAATGCAGACGTGAATTGAAAAACATCCCAAGCCCAACTCATCTCGTATTTGCATTGTTTCTGTTCATCTGTAGTACAAATACTGATCTAATGTACGTTAATGAAGCTACATAGAACATACTGCACTGATCATCATGGTTGGTACTGTGCTGCATGGTAAAATCAAGATGTAACATGCTTACAAACGAATGTATCATACGTACAGCATTCCCTAAAGTAACATCATATGTTTAGTATGGACGTATTATAAGCAAGTCAAGGTACCCCTAATAATCAAGAACTTTTCAATAAAGTTCACCCCCAAGACTGTTCCACTCGGGAAACACAAGCGTCAAATAAAAATTAAACTTTTTAAAAACATACCTTTCGTAAACAATTAGCACTAAAAACTGAAATACGATGTATATCCATGAAAACAAAGAGCATGAAAAGCGCTCTCATATTTTTACACAGTAACTTTATAAATTCTTAAATTGGTGCACCACATGCTTTGCATTTTAGTCATTCATAAACAATATTTTTAGAGTTCGGTATGAATTTTAAATAAAAGTATGTATTGAAAAAGTTTTTTATTGTTTTTCGAGTAATTTAGGTGTTTGGATATTTTTTTCACAAGCTAATGATTTGCGACCCAAATCATAAAGTGATTTACAACCAATCAGAGGCAACATGTTACATACTAGTATTTATTTTAAGATAAAGAAGCCTATATTTTTAAAAAAAATGTGCTTTTAAAATAAATAAATATGTAGAAATATATTAAAGTAACTAGGAAATGAAGATTCAGATGAAAATGAAGTAGATGTTCCAGACATAATGAATGAAGAAGTTGATAAAGTAATTCGAGGGTGAAGAACGGAAAATCGCCAGGAGTGGGTGGACGCACATCAGAGATGTTTAAACGGAGAAGTAAAAAGAATAAAGAGGAACTTGCCAAATTATTTTCAGTATGCCTGAGGAAGAGGAAAATGCCGTCAAGTTGGAATAATACTATCAACATTTTGCTATACAAGGAAGGGGAAAAAGAACGCGTCGAGAACTACAGACCAATTAGTTTACTGTCAGTTTTATACAAAATGTTCACCAAAGTTATTTTGAATGGTATTGTATCAGACTTAAATTTTAACCAGGGAAGTGAACATGACGGATTTCGTCATGAATTTATCATAATGCACCACATACAAGCATTGGACGAAGTTATAGAAAGGACTAATGACTATGAACTTCCACTATGTTCTGACTAATAGGATTTGAAAAAGCTTTCGATTCGATCTCCTTGACAGCAACTTATATCACTTGAGCATCAAGTCAGTGAAAGTGCAAACATCAAGCTATTGCGAAACATTTACTCGTCTCCTACATCTGTAATCCGACTACATCAAGAAAGTGAAAGACTTACAAGTGATATGTGAACATTGGTACCCTGACTAATTTTGGATCGTTAATCTTCGTGATGATAGTCACTCGGTGCGGAATTGCCTTGTTTACCCGCTACGTATAGCACATATACCAGGCATTGACTGGGTGAGGCTGTGCCGAGTTGTGTCCCCAAAAATCCCGAAAACGGCAAAAAATCTGCAGGAAACCTGATATAGACGGGAGGGGGATACATCACCAAGAACACGCCAGTAGTGTCACGCAAGCAGTGTTGCCACATCAACACAAACTTATAGCTTTTCAAATAGAACGTAATGCATTTGATGGCATAAAAAGTGTAATAAAATAAGCACAAGGTGGTTGATCAGTGTTGCCAAATAAGGGAGATATGAGTATGAAAATGTGAGAAATTATGGGGTTCGTACAGAGAAACGGACAATGTACAACAACAACAATACAGCAGAATGAAAAAATGTACAGTAGGGAGTAAACCACAGCATGTGCAGCATCCAATGACTAACGGGCTTGAGGCAGGAGGCACCCGAAAAGGGGAACCTGTTAGAATAACCGTAGAAAGAAAACGTTCCAGTGGACATAATAAGGAAATTTGAACATCAAGTCTTCCTGTAGCGCAGCAATTCCAATGGAGTGTGTGTGGAATCGATATTGCGAGCCGTCCCTGATATACGTAAAAAGAACTGTCTAGGGGTTGCAACACTGCATAAAATCCTACATGCCTTCTAAACCCCAGACAGGATAGCGCAAAGCTTGAAAAGAGTACAGAAAAACTGTGGCACGAAGGCGAATTCAGTTTGCTAGAGCGTCATATATTCGGAGATAAACATGTGAACTCACTAGGAAATCAGATAGACGTGTGTGTTGACCTGTGTGAGTAAGGGTGCTAGTCTGACAGTACGTAGTGAACCTGAAGGACAATAGGCAGTCTATAGGTACGTGAAATATATGTCGTTGTCAAATGCGTAACAGCAGTGATATGTGTATATGCGACCCATTAATCCCAGAAATGTTGTCCGCATCTTACGTTTGTATGTGGTGGAAAAATATATTTACGCAAATGAGCATGGAGAGGAGGACAGGTTATTCGCAGATATGTTACTTGCCCTTATAGAAAGTAAATATGATGCTGATGTTACTGTAACAATGTGTGACACGTTAGATTTACATACCGATGGCGACAGCGAGGTGGATGATTCGGGTGACGCAATGAGTTATCAAATGGACGATGTGGCTGCTCCATCAACGAGTGATGCGGGTCCTTCGAACAGTGAATACGAAATGTCCTCTTCAGTGAGGGAAAAGCCTACAGGAATAACAGACGCCGTTGTTACAAAATACAAAAGTTCAGGCTCATGTAAGTTTGTTGCAAGCGAAACGAACGTGTAAAATCTATATTAAGGCAGACACTAAAAAGGTCAAATGCTCTCGCGCTTTTGTCTGTAAGACGTTAAAGTTCTGTAAAACGCCCCCTCGCCCATACGTAATGGCACAAATCAACAAAGAAGTACTGGAGACATTTAAAGCCTATCGGAGGCCAGATCTTACTGTTCATGATTACAATTTGCGCGCGTGGATGGTAACAGCAGGGAAGAAATTCAACCAGTCATCCCATGGTTCGTATGCGTTTATCCACAAATTTAAGCGAAACCATAGGATCCGTTCAAGAAGGATAACACAATTTATGGCAAGGGCAGACATGGAAAATGAAGCTAGATTGCTTGATAAGGTCAGACTGTTAGTTAATGATGTTAATGCCATCATACATGCGAAACATATTTGAAACTAATCAATCTCGGTTTGGATATGAAATGGCATCAAGTAGAACTCTATCCGAACAGAGTGAAAAACATGATACAGCATTATTAATTAAGTCCATGGCTTCAGTTGCGCACTCATACACCATCCAAATTCACTTCTCCCCAGTGAACGTAGGGACTCGTTTGTACATATGTTTCTAAGAGCCTAATGGCATGCTCGATCCTAGACCAAAGGAAGAGTTAGCACGACACACTCCCTTCAATGTTGTCATTGATGCGAGCCGATAAGGCGAACTGAAGGACAACACGTAAAACGGTGGTTAAAGAAGTATTTATTCCTGATGTAAAAGATGATTCACTGCATTTGTACGCCTCCTGGACTGGACAAACCGAAACTATTTTCATATGATGTGCTTGATCTGCTACATGGCAAGAACATTCCTATTAAAGTCATACCACCTGAAACCACAAGGCTTATCCAGCCACGTGATGTCTACTTTTTTGGGCAGTATAAACTGGTTATTCGCAGGCTTGAGGATTATTTTCTGAATAAATTAATCTGTGCTAGTACTCAAGAGAAACTGCATGATAGAGCATTTCTCATGACACTGCACTCTGTGGTTTATCAACCGTTTTGTTCTCCTGCGCTAAAGGATATGATCGCATATGCGTGGCAGAAATGTGGAGATGTAACGGGTGACATAAATACTGCGTTTGGAAATGATCTTGAGACTCTGTTTACAGTGCGCGGTGACCATAGTGCATGTTCCTAAGAAGGGCGTCACCAGGAAGCGAATGTGAAGTATTTGCACTGCTCCATGCTGCTTTCTTCTGATCACTCCATTCTGGAACCACATCATCACCCCTGAATATGTCGGAAAATACCAACTTCGAATCGATTCTGACGTTCTTTCTGGTCACAGATTTGTTACCTTCCGTGCCACGGCTTTTCTGTACTCTCTTCAGGCTCTGCGCATCCTGTCTGGATTTTGGAAGGCATGCAGGATTTTATGCAGTGGTGCAACCCCAAGACGTTTCTTTCTACATATATCAGGAACGGTTCGCGATGTTGATTCCACACAAACGCCATTGAAATTACTACGCTACAAGAAGACTTTACGTTCAAATTTCCGCATTATGTCCACTGGGACTTTTTCTTTCTACGGCTACTCTGATGTTCCCTTTTTCGGATGCCTACTGTCTCAAGTCCGTTAGTCACTTGATGCTGCGCATGCTGTGGTTTACTCCCTACTGATTTTTTTTTATTCTGCTGTATTGTTGTTGTTGTACATTGTTCGTTTCTTTGTACGGACCCCAGAATTTCTCACCTTTAGATCCTCATATCTTCCTTATTTGGCAACACTGATCAACCACCTTGTGCTTATTTTCTTTCACTTCTCATGCCAATGTTTTTAATGCCATCAAAGGTATACGTGCTATTTGAAAAACTATAAGTTTGTGTTGATGTGGCAACACTGGTTGTGTGACACTACTGCAGTGTTTTTGGTGATGTGTCCCTCTCCTGTCGATATCAAGTTAGCTCCACAATTTTTTTCATTCTCTGCCGTTTTCAGGAGTTTGGGGGGCATAACTCGGTACAACCTCACCCGGTCAATGCCTGGTATATGTATTATATGTAGCGGGTAAACAAGGCATTTCCGCGCCGATTGACTATCATCACTATGATTAACGATCCAGAATTAGTCAGGGTACCAATGTTCATAAATATCTAGCTATCACGGTTCGCATACGTGACTTGTTGGTTGGAAAAGCCGTATGCCAAGAAGAGTCAATTTCTCCAGAACTGTTTTCAGCAGTTCTGGGGAGAGTGTTTCAAAATATAAACTAGAATGGAGTTGGAATAAAGGTCAATGGCAAATATCTTCATCCCCTCCGATTCGATGATGTTATAGTCCTGTTTGCTTCAAGTGCAAAAGAACTGCAAACTAGAATGGAACCGCTGTGTAATGAGATTTCGAAAATAGGCCTTAAAATAAAGTTAAGTAAAACAAAAGTAATATGCATTCAACATGCTGCATAGAGGGAAATACAGATTAGCGGAGAGACAATAGACATAGTAGATGAGTATGTTTACCTAGGCCCGCTGAAAACATCGAATGCCAAGTTTACTAATGAAACAAATAAAAGATGTAAAATGACGTGGAGTTCTTCTGGAGGAATACACTTCATTTCTAAACGCAAACTACCAATGAGTCTCAAGCGTAATGTTTATAATGAATTTGTGTTACCTGTAATGATGTATGGTTGTGAATCTTCGCCATTAAATGTGCAAACAACTCAAAGATTAAGTCACACAAAGATCAATGGAGAGATGCATGCTAGAAATAATTAGGATGGAGAGGCAGACCAATGAGAGGATTCGCAAACAAACAAAGGTAGAACTTATAATCGAGACTGCGAAGGAAATGAAGTGGAGATGGGTCAGTTACACAGCTAGACGAACAGATGGAAGATGAAGGACAATTGTGTTACATTGGATTCCCACAGAAAAGAAACGACCAAGACGACGTCCAAATGAAATATGGGTAGACGAAATCAAGCATTTTCCAGGAGCTATATGGATGAGGATAGCATCAGATCGCAATATGTGGAAATAAAAGGAGGTCTTCATCCAGCAGTGGAAAGAAAATGGCTCAATATAATGATGATGATGATGTTAAAGTAACAGTGGAATATTGTATTGTCAAACGACTTACGTCACTGTGCAAATTTTCATCAGTGTATGACATCGGAAATTGAGTTAAATTAACGTTGCAAGATTTGAGGACACAACCAACCATTTCACGTGAACTAAAGAAAAGAATATAAACAAGAAAAGTAAAATTTAAAACACCGTACTTCAAAGTACATGAAATAAGCTTTCATTTTTTAAATCTAGTCATAGTGAAGCCATGATTACGCGATTTTTCTGAGAGGTGTGTTTAGGATCATGTTGTGTTTGTTGGATTGGTGCTTTTCAATGAGGTTTATGTGGTACTTTCTATTAAAACATTATTAAATAAAACTTCGCAATATTACGATTTTGCATCGTAATTATTGATTTTCGTGAAGTAAATGCCATTATTCAGTGCTTACACGCCTTAACTATAACAGTGGTATTGTTAATGTTAACCCATGTATGTTATCGTCTGTCGCCGAGGTTACTCGGTGCACTAATGTTACTATGCAACATATGGAATAATTAAAGCTGGTGCTTGTGGAGCTGAAATCGGAGTCAGGTGAGGAATTTTCGGGCGGTGGTTGGCATTTACGGAGAGATAGATGCTTATGCTGACGGATAAGGGATTTGTAGTGAGACGAGAATGGCGGAAAGTATATGTTGCGTTTTTATGCATGGTGTCAAGCAATAGAGGATGGAAGGTTTCGTATCGATTGGTAGTGTAACTTTGTCGTAATGATTCGATGTGAAAACGTTGGATAATAAAAACGGGCCTACCGGTCTGCAGCAGGAGCAATGGGAAAGGCGTGACGTTCGAGAGTTTTTAGTTTAATATAGAACGTTTGTGGGACTGAGATCCATGCACCATGGCCGTGTGTGAGGACAGGACGGAGAAATGTCGTATACTTATTTAGAATGGCGATAGGTTTCAGTTCCCATGATATGGCAGTGAAACGTTTAAGAAGTTTCAGGTGATTATGTGCTTTTTTATGATATCCTTGAGGTGAAGCTTCCATGTGTGATGATGGTCGTATTTTATGCAAAGGTATTTTACTGTCTTAATGGGTTTAATGCGAGTTTGATTTAGACTAGTGGGATTACGTTGAATTTTGGAACAATATTTGATGGCAGGGAGATAATGGATTGAGTTTTGCTGGCGTTTATGACGAGGTACCAAGTGTTCGTCGATCTGAAAGCGTCGATCGCTGGCTGTAAAATGTTAATTTGTTGAATGGTTTTCGTTGTGGCAAGAATTGCAGTCATATTGATATAGATGAAAGTCTAATGACAATGACGGCAAGTCTGACCTGAGGAGAGGTATAATCATGGTGAGAGAGCTGATCCTTGTGGTACATCGGTGTGGAGAAATATAGGGTATGAGCTGACGTTATTGACGATGATATATGCGAAACGATTGGTGTGAAAAGTGTGTATGTAGCGAACGTAAGCAACAGGCAGTCGAAAGTTAAGTAATTTGCATATTAGTCATTGGTGCGATACCTTATCACATGCTTTTCCAAATCAAAGAACACTAATCTTGCGGGTTTGTTCATGTTACGCTGGCTTGTTATATGGTTGGTAAGTCGGATTAGTTGGTCGTGGATACTATAGCCTGGGTGGAATCGTGCTTGGTGGTCGGGAAGAAGATGGTGGTCATGGAGATGTTGGGGAAGTCGTTTAACTAGGATGCGCTCAAGATTTTTTAACGAGGGTAAAGGTTAGTTGGATCAGACGGTATGAAGAAGCGGAGTCTGGAGATTTGTTAGTTGGTACTTTAGACTGTATTGGAAGGATGATTTTTGACTTAGTATCTTTCAACATTTCATGATTCAACCTTCAGATAAGGTGCGGTCAAATCCGATCAGAGCTATATTTCTTTGCTGATAGCTTCTCATCTCTTTCTTTCCCAATTAGTGCGGTGTCAGTTAACCTTCCACTAACTTAAAATACACTGTAGGAGCGATGGCGTGACTTGGGTAAAGAGAATAGTATCCGTTGAAAGTCCATAATTACATAGTCAAAACAATTAGGGGAACATTGTAGAAAGAGAAAAAGAACAGCAAAAACTGGTGGAACAGTGTTGCAGGTGGTGGCTAGTAGCTTTCCCGTAACAGATACAGGGGAATCACGCTTTAAAGTGGGTAAACTAGGGCCACAGAAGGTTTGGCACAAGTGGGGCAGGAAAAGACACATGGCAGGTAAATGTACAAATTGAACAATGTACACAGTAGCAAGTTATCACTAGTAACGTGAACCGTCTCCTCGAACTGCTAACACCACTGTGCCAGCTGTTGGACATGAAATTGATGAGGTTTTTGATCTGAGTCTAGGGTATTCTAAGTCACCTCACTAGGATGGCAATTTTCTACTGTTAATGAATTTCTGGACGAGTCGTTCTAGCCACAATGTGTCTTCCCATAGCATCACAAATGTATTCTTTAGAATTGAGGTGCGACTCGCACGTGGGCCACACCATACGCAAGAGACCTGGCTCCTGAAGCCACCTGCTTAACTTCTGAGGACATGAATTATCGTCCATGAAAATTAAAGAAAAACAATTGCTGCAGCTATTGTGATAACAAAAGGACTAAGAATCTCATCTATACACCACATGGTTCTCGAGCTACCATTCCGAAATCCGAATGGCATGCGTGCGATTTTGAGTTCTTTGCCTATAGCGGTGTATACTTTACATCCACCGCCAACATTTTAAAAATGTTTCACGCAAAAGAGGGAGTTAATACTGTTTCCCGCCAGATCAGTACCTGTGCATTTTCTGTCTCCAGACGGAAGCGCTACTCGTCGGAGAACACCATCGAACTCCACGCGGTTGCTCCCAATTCGCAATATACTTCACCCAAGTTTCTACGGGCCCTATGATGTTGTGACGTCAACGGAATACACACTAATGATCTCCATGCATAGAGACCACCTGCAGGCGATTACGGATAGTTTAGGTGAACATCCTGATTCTCGTTGCTGTGGCCAGTGCCCATGGGATACATGTTATCGTTTTAAACATATCCCGACATCCCGCTAGCACTAAGTACTGATCATGCCGTGCCGTGTCGTTGTGGCTTGCAAACAGACCTGTTCTGGCTGTCAAACTTATAAGTTTGTCGAAAACGTGCCCGCGGGCGGATAATGACAGGTGACACTCCAACTGCTTTCGCAATGATTCGCTGTAGTACTCCTGCTTGCAGGCTGTCTATAGATCTTCAGGCCATAGATTCCGGTAAATCTTGCAGTTGTTGCATTTTTCCCATTGAACACTTCGCTACACGGGCACACAAACACTTTCTGTTCATTACGCGCACAATACTGGGTTTTTATTCGACGCTGTGATTTTGATCCTTATCACTTACTGTTGACGCATGTCTCCTTCTGGCGTCCCTGGTTCTCCTTTATCCATGATACAGCGTGTATTTGCTGTGACGGTTAGAAGATAGTTACTGGCTTCCATCTGGTCAACTATTTCGCTAGTTTTCATTTTCGTTATTGTGTTTTGATCTCCTACTTTTTGACCAGTGTATTTTGTTGGCTTACAAGCGAAACTCATTAAGTAAAAAAATTGCTATTTTGAATTAATGTGATTTTCTACACTAAAGATGTATCTTCTTTTGATTGATGAGTGACAAGAGTGTTGATCGTCAACGAATGTGTGTTTATTAACAGCTTGTGAAATCCATTATTCACGAATATTTTTATTGTTCATAATTATTAATTACTATAGCAATGTATCATGAAGAGAGTCTTGTATATTTGATAGATATACGGTGTAAATAAAAATATAATCCTGAAATTCATTTTTCCAGTATTGTGTTTTTTAGATGCAAAATTACAATTTTGTTTTCATTCGTTTTCTCAGAAACTGTGGTTTTACTTAATGTATTTCACTTGTAAGCCAAAGCTTTGGCTTTTTGTCCTGTATGAAAACAATTTCGTGCTTTTCTCAAAAGCAAGTGGTATCGAGTCAAGTTGTTTATGCTTAGCAGGATAGCACTAATAGTTGGAATGCTACTACTACTTCTACTACTGTTACATGTGCACGCCAGCAGATTTATTTGGAGCACAAACATACATATATTCACTTTTATTTATATAGACTAGCTAAAGCTCCCGCCCGTTGAACAGAGAAAGAATTCCCGAAAACGAGGCCAAAATAATGATTTTTGGTAAAATGTATAAAAATAGTAAGCAGATGAATTGTAATCCAAAGATAGATCTGTACACCTATTTAGAGTCATGCGTGTGCTTGGAAAGTTTATTTTCTGGATGATAATTTAATAGAAAAACGACACTGTAGTCATTAAAATTATGTAAAAGTTTATGCTTCAAATAATTACAATAACAAAGTACTTCTGAAATAATATTTGATGTAAGCATCACCCCGGAGCGTAATAATAATAAGTTAAAGGAAATGGAAGGTCTAGTATCTGAATAATAAACACAATTGATAAGATTAATCAACACGAAATAAGTACTAATAATACTGTAATATTTATAGTTAATGGTAATTTGGAAAAGACTAAGTCATGTTCTTCTTTATAATCAACGCTATCATGATGACATTTATAAAGAATACTGTTTATTCTGTGTAACAAAGAAGTTGATAGTGAAAAAATATCTGAATGTTGAACGTATTGTTAAATATGAAGCAACAGATAACACAATACCACTGTTAATCATCTGTGAAAATCTAAGACAGTCACTTCTTCTTCTTCTGCACTACCAAAACTATTTTAGGTACTCATCTTATCTACGCGTAGTTGAAAATTTTAAGAGGTCAAGAAGTTCTGTAGAAAAACAGGAGCATCTCTAGGGAATTTCGTTCTCTCCGAAAATTACGTTATCAAAGGATCTGAAGATACAAATAATCTATTGAAAATATTATGATTAGTTTTTGTCTCTATTCCTTGCCTCTTGAATTTCCTCGCAACATTGGCCAATAGGAAGCTCAGCGGAGAAAATGATTGAATGTTCGTAGATCAATATTTTGTGAACACCTACCGGCATGTAAATGGATCATATTTTTTAACATAATATTGCTGCTTCTGAAGCGTAATTTTTAAATTAATCTCAGTGTATTTCTTTACGACATTAAAGTGCTTATAGAACTATTAAACAATTATGAATCACGTTTTCTGAAATATCTGTGGTTTCTGTACTTCCATCCAGCCTGAGCCAAAGACGCCAAAAGGCCATAAACTAATTCAGATACTGCAAATCCACGTGAATGTTTATAAAACTTTTCTAACCCTTTGCTATTATTACTTATTCCCTCTTTTTATTGTAGTAGATCGTTTACAAAAATGATCTTGTATTTGTTTATTTCCAATTTCAACCATATGTTTATTGTCTTTTTCTGCCACTTTTTATATCGAGGTGATAGGTAGTATGTGATAGTCCATCTGCAGTGACAAGGAAATTACTTATCTCTTCAATGTTGTTGATTTGAGACGGCACTTCTAATTCTTTGAGGATGCGTTGGTGTAGTTATTGTTGCTTCATATATTACTTTTGCTTCTTCTCCATTGCTTTCAGAACGCAAATGAATTTGTACAGTGAAACATCATTATAAGACATAATTTTATTAGCAAATATATTTAACTTATCGATTCCTGGAAATCGATAGAACAAAAGTCATGTAGATTTGAATAGAGCACAAACTTATGTACACACACTTTTATTTTTATAGATTATGAGGAAAATAGCTTTTACCATATTTGCCGCACATTGTTGCTCTATCAGAAACGAGAAAGGATTGCAACTTATCACTTGATTTTCGCTCAGTAACTGAAATGTATTTAGTACTTTTACTGGGTTTAAAACAAAAATTCCAAGAGAATAATTAAGTATCCAACATTTTAAACTTGATATGTAGCTATCGTCCCGTTCATGGTGTTCGTCTCAGTCCAGAAATTAGTGATTGGTGGAGTGACTCGGGTTCCATCTGCCGTAGCTGTAGTTCGCTTTGTAATTATGCTCTAGACTTGGTATAAAGCTTGTAATTGTAAAGTAATCAAAGTGTACGTGCAGGAACAAAGGAAAAGTTTTGGCGGCAGGGGCTTGACTCCCGTATACTTACATGAACATGGGCTACTAGTTGATAATAACTATTTCTCTAGCGGGGAGGACCGAATATGATAGCAAAAAATATGTGTATATACAGAAGTAAGTTCTTAAGGAGCGGAGTGGCTTGCCCCCCAAGACTACTAAATTCCTTAATAGTTGAAATTAAGCGTTTCTCTATAGGGAAGGGCGAAGTACAATAGCAAACACTGGTACTTATAAGGAGAGTTATTTTGTAAATACAAATTAATGCTTCCGTGGCTAAAATGCGATCAAGGGACAGGAGTCTTTGCGATTGTTAGTAGAATGACAGCTCTAAATTGTTTAATTTATATAATTTGTCTAACTGGAATCGCATATTGCATATCCTTTCGTTTTGTGATAGCAAATGAAGATATCAACTCTGACCTATCTTCAAATTTTGATCACAAAGTTCGTCTGATATAACTACGGGAAACCAGAACATACCTTGCTAACATTTGTTATAAAAGAAATCTTGGAAATAATTATCATATTAAGGATGCACTTTAGATGCTTCCTCTTATGCTATAATGATAGGATCAAAACGAACTTAATCCTAACCTAACCTAGCTTTAATTGAATTAAAATTAATTAAAATAACCCAGCAAGCGAAATGCCAACACCGACGGCGGCCCGACCAACTAGTAGTCGTGAAATAGTTGGGAGAAAGCCGGTGTAACCGGCAAAAAATACCCCCGGCAAAAGATACCCCCGGCAAAAGTTACCCCCCGGTACAAAATGCCTAGGCAAATCGTACCCCCTAGAAATGTCGGCACTTTTGATGGGGGGTAATTCTTGCCTGATCAAGAAGTAAAGCTAAGGAGGGTACAATTTGCCTAGGCAGGCTGTACCCTCTACAGAAAATCATTGTCATGATGGAAAAGGGGGTAATTATTGCCTGTTAACAGACACGTAGGGGGCTATCATATGCCTAGGCAAAATGAACCCCCCATGGAAAAATAGCATTATAGCAAACTGTTGGCATAACAAAAGTCGTTAATACTAATCAGGTCTTAAAAATAAACACAGGGGGGTATCATATGCCTAGGCAAAATGTACCCCCCAAGGAAAAAAGGATTATAGCTTATTCTTAAGATTTCAAAAGCAGTCAATAGTATTCAGGACTTAAACATGTACACAGGGCGGTATCATATGCCTAAGCAAAACGTACCCCTCACGGAGAACAGCATTATAGCTAATTGTTGGCATAACAAAAGTCGTTAATACTTATCAGGTCTTAAAAATAAACACAGGGGGAATCATATGCCTAGGCAAAATGTACCCCCCAAGGAGAAAAGGATTATAGCTTATTCTTAAGATTTCAAAAGCAGTCAATAGTATTCAGGAATTAAACATGTGCACAGCGGGGTATCATATGCCTAGGCAAAACGTACCCCCCACGGAGAACAGCATTATAGCTAATTGTTGGCATAACAAGAGTCGTTAATATTTATCACGTCTTAAAAATAAACACAGGGGGGTATCATATGCCTAGGCAAAATGTACCCCCCAAAGAGAAAAGGATTATAGCTTATTCTTAA
This sequence comes from Lepisma saccharinum, assembly GCA_022664845.1. Taxonomy (NCBI): domain Eukaryota; kingdom Metazoa; phylum Arthropoda; class Insecta; order Zygentoma; family Lepismatidae; genus Lepisma; species Lepisma saccharinum. Next base: position 29,258 of record JAGDQP010008379.1, on the reverse strand, counting down.
GATTTCAAAAGCGGTCAATAGTATTCAGGAATTAAACATGTACACAGGGGGGTATCATATACCTAGGCAAAATGTACCCCCAAGGAAAAAAGGATTATAGCTAATTCTTAAGATTTCAAAAGCGTTCAATAGTATTCAGGACTTAAACATGTACACAGGGGGGTATCATATGCCTAGGCAAAATGTACCCCCCAAGGAAAAAGGATTATAGCTTATTCTTAAGATTTCAAAAGCGGTCAATAGTATTCAGGACTTAAACATGTACACAGGGGGGTGTCATATGCCTAGGCGAAATGTAACCCCCACGCAGAACAGCATTATAGCTAATTGTTGGCATAACAAGAGTCGTTAATATTTATCACGTCTTAAAAATAAACACAGGGGGGTATCATATGCCTAGGCAAAATGTACCCCCCAAAGAGAAAAGGATTATATTTTATTCTTAAGATTTCAAAAGCGGTCAATAGTATTCAGGAATTAAACATTTACACAGGGGGGTATCATATGCCTAGGCAAAATGTACCCCCAAGGAAAAAAAGGATTATAGCTTATTCTTAAGATTTCAAAAGCGGTCATTAGTATTCAGGACTTAAACATGTACACAGGGGGGTATCATTGCCTAGGCAAAATGTACCCCCGACGGAGAACAGCATTATAGCTAATTGTTGGCATAACAAAAGTCGTTAATACTTTTCAGGTCTTAAACATGTAAAAAGGGGGTATCATATGCCTAGGCAAAACGTACCCACCAAGGAGAACAGCATTATAGCTAATTGTTGGCATAACAAAAGTCGTTAATATTTATCACGTCTTAAAAATAAACACAGGGGGGTGTCATATGCCTAGGCAAAATGTAACCCCCAAGGAGAACAGCATTATAGCTAATTGTTGGCATAACAAAAGTCGTTAATACTTATCAGGTTTTAAAAATAAACACAGGGGGTATCATATGCCATGCAAAATGTACCCCCCAAGGAGAAATGGATTATAGCTTATTCTTAAGATTTCAAAAGCGGTCAATAGTATTCAGGACTTAAGCATGTACACAGGGGGGTATCATATGCCTAGGCAAAATGTACCCCCCACGGAAAACACCATTATAGCTAATTGTTGGCATAACAAAAGTCGTTAATACTTTTCAGGTCAGGGAGGTATAATATGCCTAGGCAAAATGTACCACCCAAGGAGAAAAGGATTATAGCTTATTCTTAAGATTTCAAAAGCGTTCAATAGTATTCATTACTTAAACATGTACACAGGGGGGTATCATATGCCTAGGCAAAGTGTACCTCCCAAGGAAAAAAGGATTATAGCTAATTCTTAAGATTTCAAAAGCGGTCAATAGTATTCAGGACTTAAACATGTACACAGGGGGGTATCATATGCCTAGGCAAAATGTACCCCCCAAGGAAAAAAGGATTATAGCTTATTCTTAAGATTTCAAAAGCGGTCAATAGTATTCAGGACTTAAACATATACACAGGGGGGTATCATATGCCTAGGCAAAACGTACCCCCACCGAAAACAGCATTATAGCTAATTGTTGGCATAACGAAAGCCGTTAATACTTTTCAGGTCTTGAGTTTAAACAAACATTTGTCTAAATCAAATAAAACTTTGCCTGAACCCTATTTGAACAATTTTCTTTGTTAACCACAACCAAGGATATTTGTGGAAAACTGACAACACCGAATGGCTTTAACGAGCTGCTCATTTACGCCGATAAAGCTTGCCATGAGAAAGTCCACAGGTTAACTTAGAGAAAACAAAATACATGTCGAAACATGAAGATTAAGTGAATATAAACATAACAATTAAGAAAGAGATCATAGACTGCATAATGAAGAACTCCACAGACTGTATGATTCAGCCGATGTTGTAAGATGAATGAAGTCAGGACAAATGTGATGAATTATATTCCACTGTAGTTGGGATGCGAGAGGGAAAGAGGTTGTTAGGAAGACCGATATTTCGTTGGTGTTCGTGATAGAACAATAATTGGAATAATTTTCGAGAGAAAGGTGTTCGTGATGAAAGCTATCTTGATTTCAACAAAGATTAATCCAATGGCCAACTTTTGTTACTGCGGTGATGAACATGATAGTTCCATAAATGTCAGATTTCGTTAGCTAGTTAGCAATATCTTTCACACATAGTATTACTCGACCCTCTTGCAATTTTATATTTTCGAGTTGCTTGCACCTAATCTCAATCCTCAGAGGATCAGAGGTTATATCTCTCTAGCTGCAAAAGTTATTTTTTCAAAACAACGAAATACGTGTTTCGGCATTTTCTCATGGTTCGTGGGTGACGATTATGGGGCGGGGTGAGTGGGAGCAGTTGCCTCCCACTTTTTCCCGAGCATTCGACTAGTGAAAATAGGATATAGAAATTGCATATTGAAAAGCGTAAAGAGAAAAAGGAGAATTGTCGAGTCGTTTGTTGCACACTGACAGTACTACAAAAAAGTCAATTTCTTAGAGTTTGCCATTAGCATGCCTTATTTTATCGATTATTATGAGATGATACAAAATGACTGTTTTCACGCTCGTTCAATTTCAATGGTTGCAAAATTTTATAGATTAAGAATTATCACAAAGTAAATTTAGTAAGTGCAAAAGTTAACATTTGCTACTGGCCATTTGTTGAATTTTAATTGCTATTTACGGTCTTTAGCTATCTTTGGCTCAGTCGGACATAGAGTAGCGGAAAGGATGTGGCGAGGAGTGTGCCTTCGCCAAGTTGATAGGTACTATTTCGGATATTGTCTGATGTGCTGACTTAGGAAAACCCTGCTTGTGTTTGGTGTATTAAGCATTCACCGCCAATTTCCATAGTGGAAGGGGGGGGGGGGGCAAAGCGGATGACTCAACTTTAACAGCTTTAAACAGCTACTAAAATTACGTACAATAAAGTAAACGTAATTCTGTGACAATTCAGCTTCGAATTGGCAGTACAAGAATGGCGAACAAAATCTATATACAAATAATAATATTAACATTCTTAAATAGTACAGTTTATTCGCAGATCACAGCAGTGGGGCAAAATGAATCAACACAAAATTACACACAGATATTCTGGGTTAAACACAAAAACACAAAAGATAAATCATATCCTCAAATTCAAACGAAGAACGACTTCAAAATTATTCAGCTAGAAAATATATAAATACAGTACATATTTAGTAGTAACGTAAAAGCAAAGGAATTTTACCACATAAGAACATCATTATTCGCTTTGCCCCGGAAGAATTATTCACTTTACCCAAGATACCACCTAGAAAGAAGACTGTTTATTTTGCATGTACGCCATAGCTGCAATTATTTTGAAGTATAAAAGAAAAGCTAAAGTTACACATTATTCGTTGATGATGCGAAAAAAAAGTAAATGCTAGGGAAATACTTACACATTGAAAAAATTTCTGAATCGCGTATTTTCTTTTCTTTACTGTACGACACACAGGCATTCAATCTCAAAGACCTTTTGTTTCTTCACTAGTGACGTCACAATCTACAAAGGAGTTATACTTCCATCCCTTATCAAAAGGTTGTAAATTTCATTATTCGTTTTGCTCCCTCTTCTCCTACAGATTTCGTGAACCTAATTATAGGTTAATAAAAAGTTAGAAGGAAAGGTAGGTCATTACAGCGACCAGGAATCGATGTCGGGACCTCCAGTTGCATGTCAGCGGTGTTCTACCATTGAACTGTTGCCGCAACGACCGATTTCTCTTGCATATTGGATATTCCTCTGACCTGGTATTCCATAAAGATTCCTCAATTAAAATATTCACAAGGAGGGGAGTACCTTGGCACTGTATATCAACAGTGATTCAATGATTTAGCTGAGGTTAGACGAATTTCATATATACAGGGAAGTCGGTCGTTGCGTCGATAGTTCAATGGTAGAACACCTGCCACCTTAGGCGATAATGTAGAGTACACCCCTGTGGATCCCCGCCCAGGACTAAACGAAACCGACTGTTTATGGTAATTTTTACCATGAGAAAACAGATTTTAGATGTTAACACGAGAAAAAATTGTCCTAAGGCCCTAAATCCAAGATGGCCGACTTAAGTACACATATATATTTCGAAAGTATGCCCAGTCCGAACCGTTAGAGCTAGAGAAACAAAAAATGGCATGAAGGAGTAACATTATGCGTAGGTTATGCGAAAAATACGAAACGTTGAAAAAGTGACCATCTTGAATCCAATATGGCCAGCTCTAGTATGAATGAAACGTATTCTCGGTTCAAACTGCTCGAGCTATAGAAACAACTGGGAAACCACAGGTGTAGTACGCTACATACTCGCCTAGTACTAGTAGTGTATTTTACTATGACAAAGTATTTCATGGCCTATAGTTCTAATAAATTGTAAACCTATTACAGTTGTGTCTTAGAGATCAAGACGTCTGTAACGTGCTGAGTTCCACGATTTGAAGAGGGCATAAATTTTAGTATCATGGCCATAAAACGACGTGTTAGTGGAACACGTAGCGTAGATAAAAAGAAGAAAAAGCAAATTTGCATCTCTACTCCATCTTTCAGAATGTCTCTTTAAACCAATAAGTTGGTTCTAGAAATCGCTTCTTTGATTGAAATGCTTTTACAAAGCACAAGGTATGAAGGAAAGCCAACAATGGGTGACTTTTTGTAAAAAGGAGAAGGACAAGTTCTGGATGATTTTGGAGCTTTGGGCGCGGTTTCATGTCTGCTCGCTGTTTCTCACTTGCAAAATTGGTTTCATTTAGTTTGGATACATACCATATATAAGGCCAAGGGAAGACATTTGAAGAACTTGCCGTTCTTCTATTACCATTTTCTTCATATACTCAACGACATGTTGGAAAGCCATGTTGTACGCTGCTTCCAATTCATGCTGTTTTGTGACACTAGCAGTATAACCACTTCTCCAGTACTGAGAATTCTTAATGTACTGCTTTCGGCATGTAAGATGATATTTAGCGAACAGGTCATATCCTCTAATGCGGAGAAGAAATTTGTCATCTTTCTTCAGTACAGCAACTTCAAGCACTGTTTTCCAAGAGTTTCTTTCAAATAATAATGTGTCCTGAGTTGTTCGAACGCCACCGATGGTAACATGAATTTTGCAAATTACATTACCGGTACAGAAAATGCAGTCCTGACTAATTATTTGCTGCTCTGAGGACTTCATACGGGCAGAGTGGTGTTTCCACGACGATGGTACAGACTGTGGAATTTCTTCAAGTCTAGTCAAGTTCATTGTGAATCTTTTATAACACCCTCGATGTTCTCCGATTTCATCTGGTAAGCTTTTGCATACAGCAGTTATTCGGTGTTTAGACAGGGAGAGTTGTAGTAACCGTTTATCGCGGATATCTCTTTAAAAAGTTGATCCGTTCTTCTGGATTCTTCACGTCACAAATTTAAGTTAAGGAGCTGTGATTGATTCCTTCAGAGTTAATTATTCAAAATTGTGTTTCTTCCTTTATATTCGCTACGTGTTCCACTGACACGTCGTTTTATGGCCATGATACTAAAATTTATACCCTCTTCAAATCGTGGAACTCAGCACGTTGCAGACGTCGGGATCTCTAAGACACAACTACAATAGGTTTACAATTTATTAGAACTATAGGCCATGAAATACTTTGTCATAGTAAAATACACTACTAGTACTAGGCGAGTACGTAGCGTACTCCACCTGTGGTTCCCCAGTTGTTTCTATAGCTCTTGCAGTTTGAGAAGAGAATACGTTTCATTCATACTAGGGTTGGCCATATTGGATTCAAGATGGCGACTTTTTCAACGTTTCGTATCTTTCTCGTAACCTACTCTTAATGTTACTCCTTCATGTCAACTTTTGTTTCTCTAGCTCCAACGGTTCGGGCTGGGCATACTTTCAAAATATACATGTGTATTTAAGTCGGCCATCTTGGATTTAGGATCTTAGGGCCACTTTTCTCTCAGAAATCTGAAATCTGTTTTCTCATGATGAAAACTACCAGAAACAGTCGGTTTCGTTTATTCCTGTGGGTTCCACGGGGGGAGAAGGGGATTCGCTATGGGATCCTTAGCAAAATTTATTATTTGTAAAATAAACATGCATTTCTTTTACTTATTTTAGAACAATTATACAATTTTAGAACGAAAATAAATGATAGGTTTTACCACAAGCACTCAAGCTGCTATAAGAATCTCAATGCTGTCTGATTTATTACATTCATCCAAATCCGATTTTTATTTTATTTGATTTATTTATTTTAGAAAAATAAAACCAATGACTTGGTATCTTGACATACAAATCTAAATTCATCCCCACACGAATTGGCACTCCTAAGTTTATCAGTTTTAGACACTATTGCAAACAGGGGATTCTCAAACTATAACACGCAAACCAGTACTGGTCTGAGAACCTTTGGATACTGGTACGTGAGCTTCGTGAAAAACAATAAACGCATAACTTACCTAAAACATTGTCACTGATTGAACAATAAAATATCTGATGTCCAGCCCAGCCCAAGATCCTTCAAAACTGCCACATTCTTAATGAAGCCCATGCAATATAGAGATAAATGTTATGGGCTTACTTATCACAAATTTGGTTTCAGCAGCCCAAGATAAAAGCAAACTGCATTTCTGTGGTTGAATACAAGAACCTGATAAGTAAAATGTCAGTAATTTCGAAAAAAAAAAACAGGTTTAAAGATCGGAGAAAGCATTGTCCCTTATAAGAAATTGTACAGAAGCGCCATGTTTTGGACAACAAAATATTGTTTCTGGACAACTATTTATATACTTTTCTTTAACAATGGTTCATCATGTTCTCACATTTTGTTAATCCTCAAAATGTTAATTTAACTCGTTTCCCGACGTCGTACAATGACGAAATTTTGCACAGCGACCTAAGTAGGGTGACAATACAATATTCCATTCTTACTTTAATGTATTTCTATGTATTTATATATTTTAAAAGCTCCATTCATATTGTCATGAGCGCTACCACCTGAGCCACGCGACTCTATTCAAACATAAATACAGACCAAAAAATAAAGAAAAATACGCATAAAATTTCGTCTTGAAATCAGAGAATTTCAGATAATATGGGTTTTAGCCATTTAACAAATAAATTAATAACTTTTGTTTTTGTTTTTTTACTTTTTAAAATTGTTGTTCCATTGTATTATTAAGTATCATACAGCATTTGACTAGTGTAATCGGGGGAACGAGGGAAAATATCCGTCAGGCTGCTCCACACCGGGAATCGATCCCAAGACCACTTGATTACAAGTAAAACACCCTAATGAATATTCTTCATCGTTGATATAATAATTACTGGCAATATAATCATACAATTTTAAATATTACCATTGAAAATTTAGTAATTTTACTTGGTGGAATAGCATGGGTGACTCTAGGCGCATGTGGGTTTAGGCGCCCCTGGCGAGAAGGCGACTGCCCATGCATTATGACGGCCCTGCTCCTGTGCTTACCATTTACATACGTAGCTGATTCGCTTTTGACGGGGCCCCTTAAGGAGTAGGGCCCTAGGCTGCAGTTGCCTTAGGCCCCCTCTTAATCCGGCTCAGCAAATAGTTATAAGATAAATTCAATATTCGAATTTTGGATAAAAAGAATTTGCTTTAAAGTAAATATCGCAAAAAAGTTGATCGTACCGCTTCCGTGGCGGGTACGTTTTAAATAGGCATATGAAACCCCCCTATGTACATGTTTAAGTAATGAATACTATTGACCGCTTTTGAAATCTTAAGAATAAGCTATAATCCTTTTTCCTTGGGGGGTACATTTTGCCTAGGCATATGATACTCCCCTGTGTACATGTTTAATTCCTGAATACTATTGAACGCTTTTGAAATCATAAGAATAAGCTATAATCCTTTTCTCCTTGGGGGTACATTTTGCCTAGGCATATGATACCCAATGTGTACATGTTTAAGTAATGAATAATATTGACCGCTTTTGAAATCTTAAGAATAAGCTATAATCCTTTTCTCCTTGGGGGGTACATTTTGCCTAGGCATATGATACCCCCCTGTGTACATGTTTAAGTAATGCATACTATTGACCGATTTTGAAATCTTAAGAATAAGCTATAATGCTTTTCTCCTTGGGGGGTTCATTTTGCCTAGGCATATGATACCCCCCTGTGTACATGTTTAAGTAATGAATACTATTGACCGCTTTTGAAATCTTAAGAATAAGCTATAATCCTTTTCTCCTTGGGGGGTACATTTTGCCTAGGCATATGATTCCCCCTGTGTTTATTTTTAAGACCTGATAAGTATTAACGACTTTTGTTGTGCCAACAATTAGCTATAATGCTGTTCTCCGTGTGGGGTACGTTTTGCCTAGGCATATGATACCCCCCTGTGTACATGTTTAAGTAATGAATACTATTGACCGCATTTGAAATCTTAAGAATAAGCTATAATCCTTTTCTCCTTGGGGGTACATTTTGCCTAGGCATATGATACCCAAAGTGTACATGTTTAAGCAAGGAATACTATTGACCGCTTTTGAAATCTTAACAATAAGCTATAATCCTTTTCTCCTTGGGGGGTATATTTTACCTAGGCATATGATACCCCCCTGTGTACATGTTTAAGACCTGAATAATATTGACCGCTTTTGAAATCTTAAGAATAAGCTATAATCCTTTTCTCCTTGCGGGGTATATTTTGCCTAATCATACGATACCCCCCTGTGTACATGTTTAAGACCTGAAATGTATTAACGACTTTTGTTATGCCAACAATTAGCTATAATGCTGTATTCCGTGGGGGGTACGTTTTACCTAGGCATATGATACCCCCCTGTGTACATGTTTAAGACCTGAATAATATTGACCGCTTTTGAAATCTTAAGAATAAGCTATAATCCTTTTCTCCTTGGGGGTACATTTTGCCTAGGCATATGATACCCCCCTGTGTACATGTTTAGGACCTGAAAAGTATTAACGACTTTTGTTATGCCAACAATCAGCTATAATGCTGTTTTCCGTGGGGGGTACGTTTTACCTAAGCATATGATACCCCCGTGCACATGTTTAAGACCTGAAAAGTATTAACGACTTTTGTTATGCCAACAATTAGCTATAATGCTGTTTTCCGTGGGAGGTACGTTTTGCCTAGGCATATGATACCCCCCTCTGTACATGTTTAAGACCTGAATAATATTGACCGCTTTTGAAATCTTAAGAATAAGCTATAATCCTTTTCTCCTTGGGGGTACATTTTGCCTAGGCATATGATACCCCCCTGTGTACATGTTTAGGACCTGAAAAGTATTAACGACTTTTGTTATGCCAACAATCAGCTATAATGCTGTTTTCCGTGGGGGGTACGTTTTACCTAAGCATATGATACCCCCGTGCACATGTTTAAGACCTGAAAAGTATTAACGACTTTTGTTATGCCAACAATTAGCTATAATGCTGTTTTCCGTGGGAGGTACGTTTTGCCTAGGCATATGATACCCCCCTCTGTACATGTTTAAGACCTGAATAATATTGACCGCTTTTGAAATCTTAAGAATAAGCTATAATCCTTTTCTCCTTGGGGG
>JAGDQP010008379.1:0-17957 GCA_022664845.1 Lepisma saccharinum | reverse complement strand
TACATTTTGCCTAGGCATATGATACCCCCCTGTGTACATGTTTAAGTCCTGAATACTATTGACCTCTTTTGAAATCTTAAGAATAAGCTATAATCCTTTTCTCTTTGGGGGTACATTTTCCCTAGGCATATGATACCCCCCTGTGTACATGTTTAAGTAATGAATACTTTTGACCGCTTTTGAAATCATAAGAATAAGCTATAATCCTTTTCTCCTTGGGGGGTACATTTTGCCTAGGCATATGATACACCCCTGTGGACATGTTTAAGTCCTGAATACTATTGACCGCTTTTGAAATCTTAAGAATAAGTTATAATCCTTTTTTCCTTGGGGGTACATTTTGCCTAGGCATATGATACCCCCCTGTGTACATGTTTAAATCCTGAATACTATTGACCGCTTTTGAAATCTTAAGAATAAGTTATAATCCTTTTTTCCTTGGGGGTACGTTTTGCCTAGGCATATGATACCCCCCTATGTGTCTGTTAACAGGCAATAATTACCCCCTTTTTCATAATGACAATGTTTTTCTGTAGAGAGTACAGCCTGCCTAGGCAAATTGTACCCTCCTTAGCTTTACTTCTTGATCAGGGAAGAATTACCCCCCATCAAAAGTGCCGACATTTCTAGGGGGTACGATTTGCCTAGGCATTTTGTACCGGGGGGTAACTTTTGCCGGGGGTATTTTTTGCCGATTACACCGGCGTGACCATTTCGTCGTCAGACCATTTTCCAGGCCACCGTCAATTACGCAACTTACCAGCGACCCTCCCCCCCCCCTGCTACGGTCTGCTCCTTGTCGTTCTTTTCACCTTTACCGACCACATGCGGACGTCGCTTGGTTTGTTGAGAAGAAATTTGACACCTATTTTGTCATTAAATATTACCTTAGAATAGTTTTATTGCCATTACGAGATGTAAGATTTGCCCTTTAAAATGCTTTTCATTAGCTATCCTGTATGTGTACCGATATAAGATTTAGTATAAAAATAATTGCTTGTAGATTTATATAATTCAATGTTACAAAAAGTTAATTTTGCAAGTTATACATAGTAAAGTAAAAGTAGCACTCATAATTTCGGTATTACAAAGTTAGAAATATTATTGCATTTTAAGAAATTTAAATCGAAATTATTTTTTCAAGAACATTCGAGACAAGCTTTAATATGTAGTCTATTGTTTTATTATAAACTGCAAGGAAATATGAATGGACAATGCATTCCAACTTAATCTAAATATTGTTTAGCCCATCCTGAAACTACTATGATTTAAGTAACCGAACATTGGAGTTGCATACTAAAGAACTGCCTTCTTTATTAGTAAGCATACTACAGAACTTTTCTGGAACTAAACTATTCAGGGAGCGCTGTTACGCATGACAGAACTCATATCTCCATAAAGAAACCTATTCCTTTAACATACAAAATGTAAATCAAAACCAATTATTGGAAATATACTTCACCAAAACACGAAACTACAATGTCAATTATTGACATTGTTTATAAAACCATTTCAACTAACAAACTAACCCTACAACGATTTTAATGTTACTTAGCTTCCCATGTGGTTACTGATTTATCGATACGGAAAGTATATAAAGTACAGCCAATATTGGATTTCATTTTTTTAAAATTTGATTCAAGAGACTTGTAGACAACACTAGTATGGTACGTTGTTAAAATAGGAACATTTTCTAAGCATTTAGCAAATATTATACAATCACTTTAAGGGGATAAAAATTAAATTTTGTTCAAGCCAAAGTAGTAAATTATACAAAAGATATATTTAACAAAACATCATCAGGCTTACAAAATTCTGGGGTAATCTTTAATGCACTGTCAAAAATGTAAGTAAGTTTGGTAATTAGCGTATTACATCTATCATCTATAATTTACATAATGTATTTTATGTGAGTATTATTTATTAATGACATTTGCAGTCTCACCTATAAATTTACTTTTGAATTCAGAAGCCGTTTACAAGCGAAATTACTTAATGTGCCATGTTCTTTCTCAAACAAACATTGGTTTTATTTTCTGTTAGGTTTGAACCTGTGAGACATTAGAACAACTTTTATTTGGAGTCGGGTTTATCTTTTTTTTCCATCTTAACTGCATTTTTCTAATTCACATATATATATATATATATTTACAGGAAATAACTAACACATTTTAGAAGAAGGTGTTGCCCACCTCAATGATCGTTTCAATTTTTTTGTGATGTTCATGTTTTTTGTGAAATGATACGAACTTCATATGTGTACTTTATAATACTGAAACAGTATCTAACCTTTCCTCTCTCCATCAGCGTGAGAAATAGGACCAAATATATCGAGTATCGTTTCTTTGCTGTACAACTGAAATAAAAAATTAAACATGATCATTAAGGCAATAGTTTTATAATATATTTGTTTATTGCCTTTCATAACTATGAAAGTACAATGGTTATTTGCAATAAAATTTTCGACTTAGAAATTTATCATGTGGCCTGTTGATAAACTGAATTAAAAATAAGATAAAAATAAAATAACTTCCTGATCTAGACCTGCTATGTTTTTCCACGTACACTACACGTTAAAAAGTTTCTAATTATACCACAAAGATTTCTCGGGGTTTAAGTTAGCGTTTAGAGTGTTATTCAATGACAAATAAAGTGATACGTATAGTTATAAAATTAAGGCCCAGGACCCTTAGCTAATGTTGCTAATGAAGTTATATTTTGGAAAATAATCGAGTAATACAATATACAGGGTGTATAGAAAGTACAAGACACGCTTTGAGAGATGATTGCTGACATCAAAAGAACAAAACTTTCTGAAAGATGGGAAAATTAATTAGAGAGTAGTTTAGTGCAAATACGGAAAGCCTTCAAGTAAGCAGATTATAAAATCATAAAAGTTGTAATGCCTGCTATATTAAAATAATAATGCAGAATTTGAAAGTTTGCATTGAATGTTGAAGTGACTTCCCGAAGGACTAAAGGATTCCGGGTAGTCATGGACGGAACATTAAGTCAAAAAAGAGCATGGTTTGGTGACGTCACAACGGAAAACAAACATGGGCTGGTCACAAGTTGATATGTGAAACATATGCAAAATTATTGTAGAAAAATCACATCCTGTGTGTGACCCGTGGTTGAATAACTAGAAGTGAAGCAGAGTTGAAAGACTTGGGGGGAAGGTTTCCCATTTAACCCAAGTGAAAGATGTTTGCAGTGATTAGATGTACGACTTGAGGATGAATCATAGAGTTATTGGACGGAAACCATCACAGTCCAACTTGTTGGATAACCTTAGGAAATTCATTCAACAAAACAAAGCTGTTGAACTTCGTTCTTACATTTCCTCAGCGTCGCGATGTGAAGTCTAGTTTGAGCAATTTTGAAGTGAATTATCTGTCGCAATGTTTTGCGAGACCGAGTTGAAAAAATATTGCAGATTGCGATACCAAATTTCCTGCCGGCCAGAGCAACGAACAAACTGCATGTATGTAAAGGGGCACAAGGGCATCCAAAAATATGAAAATTATGATACTTACAGTAACTGCTGATGTGAAGATATATATATTAAATTGATATGGAGAATCTGGGCTGTCCACACATATGTATCATCAGTGTCCTTTTCTCACGGCAATGGCTTTGACATCAATAAGTAAAATCTTGGGCTGCCCTCTATTTCCGAGAAACCGCTGCACAGTCTAATCACCACACGGGCGTTTCTCTCTTCGTTGCTTGCCTTGCACAGGTAATGAGTGCATGAAGACATACACAAACGAAAGTTTGTTAGGCTATATTAAATAACGTCGGATACATAGTAGAAATTAATAAAATGCTGAATACTTTACTAAAATCTTAATGCAAACACGATACACACTGTCACACAATGTATCACATTAATCACTAGAACAGCGTCACTCAAACATGGTATCAAATGACACCTGTCACACGCGACTGAAATAGAAGCCTCTGAAGCAACCTCAAATCTTATGTAAATACCTTAGAAACTCAGTACTTTTAACAACGGCTCGCTTCTCTCAAACTGATTCGTCGCTTCCATCTGTACTTTGGAAATCATTGCACTGTGCAACCTTTATCGACTGCACCACTGCAGTACCTGAATACCAAGTAATATTTAGTACGAACTTATCGTACAGAAATGATCACTACACATGTCTATTTCGAGGAGTATCTAAACTTTACCCCTTTTATTTACCGAGATTAAATATATCTTAATATACATTAGTTGATATTGCGCAATGTGAGCTTGATCCTGTACATATGAAATAGATTTTGCAGCTTTAGATGTGACGACTAAATATACATATTTACCAATTTGCAGGCCTAAACCATTATATTTTTAATTCCTATTGAAGTAGTACTGCAGTCCACCATGGCAACTTCTATATTTGTTTATATAGTTGCCCGCCACGGTAAGTTTTCCATTACTAAGTATATGGTTTGTAAAAACAACAGGTTACCTACACCTTTAACTCTCTTATAATTCCAACAATTTCTGCTCAGAGCAATAGGTACTGAATACATTTATCCTATATGTCCTTTGCGTATTCGAGAAATCTACTTGTTACGATTGGAAAAATTAACAAGACTGTTTTCTGAGCTTGAAGGTAGGTTATCTCGCCTCGCCTCGTTATAATAGATAGTCGCGGGCTCGATTCTTTATGATCATGTCCATTGCGACATTGTTTTTACTTTGATAACTTGTTTATTAACAGAAAGTGATACGTCAAACAGTCATCTAATATATATTTTAGTTAATCTTCTATATATTTTAATATGATGTTTATAGTTATTGATTTGTCGTCTTGGTTACAGTCCTCCATCGTTCAACATACACAGCATCACACTAGTCACAAAACTTAGGTAATCACATCACCACCACTTAACGCGAAGAGTACTTTGGAGTCAACGCAACTACAGCATCTCTAAGTCGACAAGTCTACGCATGTTTATAACCTCTGACGCCGTTTGTCACAGAATCAATACCTAGCTTGCAAATCATTAACTATAAATGAACATACATATACCTTTAACTATTTATTTCCTAGAAAATTATTTTCAAGTACTTCAGTTATTTCTATCCATACAAGTTATTTTCTAAATTTGCGTCTACACAATTCTTTTGTTTACATAGTTTTATTTTAATATTTGTTCAATTTCCTTTTAATACATGTGGTATTTTAACAATTTATTTTGACCATTAAAGTTAGTTCTTTTATTTTGTTTGCAACTAACAGATTTCAACAAAACCTTCCTGCACAATTCATTTATCACAATCTGTACTATTTATTAACTGGGTATTTTAAATTTTTAAGTAAGCCTTCCTGATACAATACACAAAATTTCCAAAGAATGTCAGGTATATTTTTTGTGCAATAGATATAAACTCTTTATAAGTATTACAAAGGTAAACGTCTTTTGTAATACTTAGTCTCATTGGAAGCGGTTAATATCTTCACAATTTAAGAGACCTGCAACAAAACGACATGCTTCATTTACAAGGGAAATACCACATACATTTTACCTACTTAATAAAAAATTGATTAATTAGATTCAGAAAAAAATTCTAATAATTTTGCAAGAGTCATCTAAAATGGAGAATGGGTATTTTCGTCCAGAAAAAATGTGATAAGATCTGATGAACACCTCACACCTGATTCAGATTCGCTAAACAAAAAATGGTGTCGACCATTTGGTTTTATGACGTAATACGGATAAAGTAGCTATACTATTTTGGGGTCTATATCAGCACTCAGTTTTAACTTATTATTAAGCTCAGTGGTATCACATTATACACAATTCTAACGTTAATCTATCCCATTAGTATTCTTCATATGTATGGGATCGACAACATTGGATAAATATTAAAACAGCTTTACAAATACATTTATCCATGCCGATCGCAATCAATATCAATAGCTAAAACTGAATGAGATATTAAATTTTCGTGACGATATCCCACAATGAAAATTTGCTTATTGTTGTTGTCTTGTATCTTCTTTTTATTGTAATGTCTTACAATTGATTCATTGATTCGTCTGCCAACATCCTCAGAGAACGAAACTTAAAAGCAAACTGTGATCTGTCAAAGATGATCTCCAATATAAGGCTTCAGGTGTGTACAAAATCAATCTAATTGGGATAAATCGTATATTGGCCACACGGGAAGAAGTAGTGAGACTACATCAGCAGTATAAGCTACATTACAAAAATGGTAATAAAGAGAAATTAGATGCGATTGAACATTTGCATGCATATTGAGAAACCATTCATTTCCTAGGGACAGAGGTGTTACACAAAGCGGGAATTAATTTGAAATACACGTAATTATAGAGGAATACACTGAAATAACAGTGGATGAACAGAATTTCAACAAATATTACAATTGCAAATTTAATCACATTTGGTCATCAACAATAGCGAATTTATAAACCTATTGATAACATCTTTGAGGGTGTCGACAGATATGGCGATGAAACAGTTGTTAGACATTACAAGAAATAGAAGATACATAATCCAAAGAAAATATTTTACAAAGTTAAAACTGCAAAGCCTGAGCTTTATAACGGGGACATCAAAGCGATTTGAAACTAACAACAATAAGAATTAAGTGACTTACATATATAGTTTCTTCAAAAACAACGAATAGCTCGAAATGTTAAAACGTTTGTAAACTTTCCATGAAAACCACTTGTAACTAACTACCTCTTTCTTTTGTTTTCAGAATTAAATAAATGCAAGTACTGTAAGAGATATTAATATATACTGTAGCAGTACAGTCACCATTAACTAAAGAAGAAATAATTAGTTTAAACCGGGGGCACGAAAAATATTTGTAACCCTTTCTCCTCTGAGTCGCTTTGGTGCTCACTAGATTTGCCGTATATTTCACATATTCAAAGATGTGCTGCGAATTCTTTTAATTAGTTCTCGCTTATACTCAAATATTTCCACAACTTTCTTCTGCCTTTTATTTCCTTGAACAGGAACATAAAGCTCACCAACTAGCTACATCTTTATAGTTAAAACCGTCTGCTGAGCTTTGTGGGTAACATTCCTGTTGTCAAGAATCTCATCTGCTGGATTAGATGCAGAAAGACGACATCTCGAGGAGAGTTCTGGTTTCGGCTAAAAGTATAAAATCTTATACTCAAACTACAGAGACCCTCGAGATGTTTCAGATGATTGATTTATGTTTATTACTATACATCTTCCTGTTCGGAGAGCATATATAAATAACTCAAGACATAAAAGAAGTTGAGAAATCTGGTTTCTGAATAAATGATTCAAATGTGGTGACAATTACAATTTCCCATTTGCAACAATACACATAAGTTTATACACGTAAGAATATTAAATTTATCTACACTATATGTAGATGGTAGTACTTGAATTTTCACATATCTAATTCCATGTCGTAACATGTGTAACGAAAAACAATTTTACCAGCATTTGCGCTCCGTGGAGTACATTTTAGCCAGATTTGAATTGTGCGAATGTTCCATCTCTTAAGGTAGCTTTAGACCCAAGGAACAATTTGCAAAATTCTTAATTGTTAGTAGGGGTACAGTTCACCGTTTTGTTTGATAACGACATATAACTACATGGATTGTATTACATTATATTTGATAAAATTGGTGTACTGGAACTAGCACAAATTATTTTAAAGCCATTGTTTCGAAAACTATATTCAATTCTTTGTATCGAAAATCCAATGCTTATTAAATATTATTTAGTTTTCTTCAGAAATAAAAAACGAAAAATAATAATAAAAGCACTATTTTTTCTGATTTATGTTAGCCTACGTAAAGAAATTACAGATTTTTATATACTCACTCCATTATATAATATCGACAGCCCAACAGAAACCAATATTTGAAAGACGAAAAGTTCAAGTACAGAAAATTCCATATCTTAGAAACTTTTAAGAAAATGCCGTTCTGGCTATTGTGTTTTAAACCCACTTCGCGAATTATTACATAACTTTGTTCGAACATTCAGGTTGAAATCTATGATCGCACATTATTTTGAAATTTTGTTGATAATTAGCACGTAGTTGAGTCTTATTTCTTACACATGGGTACATTAAAGATGATACATTACTATTTTAAGTGGTTAGAGTATAATATATCTGTCTTACTCCATTACTGGAGACTGTTGCATATAGAAATATTATCATCTTACCCTCTAGGCAAAGGAATCGTTTAGTCATAAAAAGCATAATGTATGTTTCACAAATGGTATATAGTGTTGCTACGCAGCCGCATTTTTAATCAAGAGAACAATCAATGAAGTGTACATTATTCGTTTCAATTTTGTAGTAATATTAATGAAAATATGATCGTTTATATTTTTAAATATTTTTTACTGTTTAACTTTGCGGAAGTAATATAAAATACAGTTGTTCTGTTTATTTAGTTATTTATTACCGTCGTTTCACGATAACTAGTTTAAAACATAAATTAAAAAAAAACAATTAATGTATTGTCATTGGATTGTGTGTTTTGTTACAAACGACAGATTTCATTTCAAAGATTAGATGAACTTGACAGCTTTAAAGATGGATTTAAAAGTCTTGTTTCTCGTATTGTTTTTTTTTAGCAAAGTTGTTCTTAGTTGTTATTCAGTTTTATGGGCAATTAGTAAAATAGTTTAAGCATGTGCAAGGTTTTTACTAAAGGGCATCAGTAGAAAACACTAACATATTTAAATAAAATTAAAATAAAGGTAAAATAATTAACAAAGAAATTTTGTACTCGAAGTTGAACACACATCTCCTATATACTCAATACTCCGATATGTAGTTAAGTTATACACATATACGTACAGAAAGATTCCAAAACGTTATGATTCATTTCTTCACACGTTGACGAAAATACGAACCGAGAATGTACCTGAAGTACATCCATAAACTCGGATGCATGTTTGAAAAGCGTGCAAACTTAAAGCTCGAATGATAAGATTCGGTTCAAAGTATAACAAGAGTAAGCAACTCAGGGCCAATTAAAAGACCCAATGTTTATAAGTTAAAATAACCTAGATACATATACAGCCTATGGTAAAAGACTTAACATTAGAAAAGCTTTCGTCCAATTCTAAGTTACAAATAAAACACTAGACGAAACACTGATTTATCTACATTTTTCATAATATAGGTAGTTTGATTATAGCAATGAGTTTGAAAATAAAAGACAAATATATACAAAATTAACCACTGTTGCAAAAAAAAGTAATGTTCGAAATATCCCAAGATATTTCTCTTCTGCCTACTTGGCAGCTTGATGTATATATAGTATTGGGCTTGCAATTCTGGAGGTGATTCAACATTAAAACAAGACGAAAGCGTCTCTCTCAAATTTTCGTAATGTACAAAGTTTCGGAGCTCCAGGCTGCTGAAAGCATGTGGAAATGAACTTTAGAACTTCAAATTTCTAACACCATGAACATTAGAGCTGATGTGGCATGATTACGTCAAAGACGCATGACTGCACTCTCCAAAATGCATGTTTCATAATTTCAGGATCGGCGCGCAAGGAATTCTCCATGTGAAGTATAGGATTTCCTGATATTCTCTGAAGTAAAGATGGATCGAAATGGTATGAATAGGGCAGCTTTCCACCAGTGAACAATAATTTTTTTGCGCCAAGTCAATATGCCAAGTACATTCCATATACCAAAGACTTTTGTATAAGTATTACATGGTTACATAACATGCAGGAGGGAGGATTGCAGAATTTCATCGAAATTTTATTTATTTCTTATAAAAGATATTCAATAGCATTGTCCTATTGGATGCTGGGGATGCCATATGCGAACTTCGCTTACGTGAGAAGTTGTTCAATTCATGCAAATTTCGACATACCTCTACTTTAGATACACCAGAATTCCTTACTTCCTTTGGCGAATCCCTAGCATGCTCATTGCTGATTTTTTTTAAATATGTATTTTGAAAGAGAGAATGTTTAATCTTTGATGGTACCATATCGTGTCAACTCTAATGTTAGTGATTTTAGAAATATGAACGTCCAAAGTTCATTTTCCGACGCTTTCGGAATCTTGTAGCTCCATAAGTTATGAACATTTCCAATATTTATATAGATACTTTCCTGATCCAAACGTTTGATTTTAGTGGATAAATCGAGATCTAGGGAAGTTTAGCCCTACGTGCAACCCGTTGCGAACATTTGGGGTGCATCATCATTATAGAAAATACAAATATGTTAGCTTATGACAGCGGTATGTGTACAAGGTACCCGGGTCGGGTGTATTTCGTGGATTCATTATTATTTCCTGGAGGCATTCGGAATTCATCTCTATCAGTTTGCCAGAATTTTGTGTTTGGCGGTTTACAAACACAAAAGTAAATAAATAAATAAAAATGCAAATTTGTCTAGGAGCAGTGATTCTACCAGGATTTTCCGGTTGGTGTATAAAGCCAAAATTGGATGGGTTTAAGTAGATTTGTAGATAATCTATTTACTTTTCTACTAAAGGTATTTCGTTGTTTTATAATTGTATCGATTTACAACAAAAGGGTACAAGTCCATTTCCCTTATATTCTGTAGTAGTAATAACATCATAAGGGGACATATGCACGAATATTTTTCAACGACGTTAAAAAATTAGTTCCAAACGGGCACATATACGATGTGCTGTCCACCACCTGGCCCTGGAGTGGTGATGATACTAGCAACTTGTTGAGCCAAAGTATGTACAAAGCAATAGGTAGAGTAAATTGCACTCTTGGCATTTCTCTAAACAGTTAGGCAGTCTTCTATCTTAGTGGTCAGCTGTTCATATTGTTGTAAGTTGATTATCAATATGTACCTACTGTGTTCTGGTTGCAAAAGAAAGCGCTTGCTAATGGCAGTTATATTCAAATAGCGTTCCTGGTGGAAGCTACAATTTTGTACCTGCTGAAAAGGTATTTAACATAGTAGAATGAATAGTAAAGAACACATCGAGATTAAGAGGAGCGAAGAGTACGACTTTGCTTATGATGAATTTAATTTCTGGAGATGCTCGTGAAGAGCTACGAGGTATATAAAGTAAAGGATTTAGGAGTGTAATGCAGGATAATTAAGACATAAGCAAAGCAAATGAATTATCATTTTAAAATTCCCACCAAGAACTGGTTCGATTGTCACGCGCATTAAACGATTATCGCTCTACTAGTTAAAAAGTTCTCTCGATTAATTTAGATCAATCGTCAACAAGGGAAAGATTGAACTTTCCCATGAGCAAAGGAACGGCGGGACAACGATTGTCCGGGCGGCTCGTCACCTCCGATTCGGCGGGCGGACAGCGGCTGCCACGTCGCCGGGTGTAATTAGACGAATGCCACTTCTTAACCTCCAAGGCGGTTTTTTAGCAGAAAGAGTCGTACAGCCGCTAAATGCGGCGTCACCCGCTGGTGGAGGGCAGTCGGTCCGTCAGAAAGTTTGCCGCTCCGCTAGTCTCGTAGGCAAATAACCGTCAAATGGCGCCTTTCTCTGGTGGAGCGCTGGCGGCTGAAACCGGAACTGATGTCACATCTCTGCGCCATTGAGATATTGTGGAGCCTTCTGTCACATAGCCGCCTAGGCAGTATTGTGACTCGACTGTTACATAGCTGCGATGGCCATATTGTGGCAACAGCTTCAACATAGCTGCCTTTTTCAGTGACTTAAAAGTGAGACCGTTATTTCCTTGAGGGTATATTGCACGGTGTAATGATCCATATTCATTTGGCCCTTTATCATTATTTTCGCCCTTACTTATTTCTTAGCGAGTAAAGTTCTTTAGTGTCTGCGATGGGATTCGTGTCTCTGACTGATAGCTACGAAATTTAGAAGTCTGATTGATGCCTTAACTGCTCAGCTATGCTATGCTGGTCTTCTAAGTGGTGACGTTTTTAATTCCTTTTGTGTTGCAAAGACAATTGAGAAGGTTGTTCGCAAAAACTACTGTCTCCATGTTACTTTTTAATTTGTCTTTCTGTTTGTCATATAATATGGAAATTCTTGATTTGGTATTGAAACAAATGTTCTATTAAACCATTCATGTTAAAGGGATAAAACACTTTCTCGCTCAAACTGACAACAAAATCGATTCACGAGCTTGAACATTATGTGAATTACAGCATCTTTTAAAGTAAGATGGACATAGTATCTTTAGGAAACAAGTTTATCAATTTTTGAAATAGAGAAATTCATATCAGCCTTAATCCGATATTGGGTTGGCTTGTTGGGTCTTCTGTCAGAACTTTAAGTGCTGTGCATGACGTACTGCATAGCACTGATGAAAATTTCCATACGAAAACCTCTAGCGGGAAATTGTGTTGATATAACAAATTCAGGTGGCCTCTTGGCGGAGATTTCTTGTGATCCTACAAAGGATTTTAAAAATTTAAGCTGAGTAGGACAGCTGGTAGTTGCTCAACGGATCTTACCATTTTCCCCACCGTGAACCGTAAAACCCACGGTAGATCCTTGGATGGGATTATAATGTGGAATGGTGCAAGTAGAATATAGAAGCACATTGATATTGGCTACTATGCATAATGGACTTTTGTGTATTTTTTATTAATTGCTATAGAAAAAATATGAGTTAGATATATTTGATACTTATTCCCCTGAGCATCCTGTTCCCTCGTATTCATATCGAGTAGAAATGTTTCTATTTTTATAGGGATAGATTCCAACTTGGGCTTCGCGTGTATTGAAAAAAAATCAACCTGAGTTTTGTAACCTATATTAGTAAACTTGTAAACATTTAAATTGTGTACCATACTTTCCTAACGCGTTGTAGATTTTTCTAATGGAAATAAATGCAAAAAGGAACAAAAGGAGAACAACTTCTTATAAGTACGGAGAAGAAAATAGTTATCAAAATACACGTAAAATTGTGATAGAATTCGACGCCGGCCGGCAATCTTATCGACGACGGCGGATATCCGACAGTCGCCGGTCGAGTAAAAACGGGAGCTATCCGCCGGTGGATCTTCATAGGCTATCCGACAATCGCGGTTGCTGTAACAACGCGGATTATCCGCCAATTTCTCCCGGTGGACCGACGGCTAATATAAGTCAATCGCTGCCGTTCGACCTAAGGCATCTATCCGCCGGTTGAATCACGGTGGATATCCGACAATCGCTTTCATCGTAACTAGGGCCGCCAATGTCCACCGGTGTCCACGGCAGATATCCGTTTGTCGCTTGCACCATAACAAGGGCGACTACCAGCCAATGCTTCACGGCAGATATCCGTCAGTCCTGGAAATACTACCGCAATAACGGTAACGTGTATCCGCCAATCCCAACCGGTGGAAAGACCGCAGCTAGCTGCGAATGTCCGCCGGTGGATTAGCGGCCCAATACTCGCGCCTTCCGATTAATCAGACGATATCGATGATGAAGTGTATATGAATAAGCGGGAACAATATTTGGAAGATTGCAGAGAGGAACTGAAATTTATTGATAAAACTCTTAAGAAATCTAAGGTAGGCAAAGAAAAGTTGAACATCTTAGGCTAAGACTGGTCCTCTGGATTCACAGGCTATTGTGTCTTAACTCTAGAATTACGGAATAGAGAAAATTGTATGCCTATGGTAGAAAACGAAAATGCCAAACTGGATGTGCGTATAGGTAGTAATGAAACAAAATGAAGTCTTAACAACAGAAGTGCAATTGAAAGAGTGACAGAGGAAATCAACACCAGATATAACCAAGGAGAAACTTCAAGAACGCCTCCTCGCTGTAGAAAGGAGCAAAGCAGAACACAAAAGCGCCTGAAAGAAACGTAGAAAGAATGCAAGGGTTGGAGAGTTTCAAGCGCTACCAGAGCGGCACTAAGTTTTGCAGATGCAATGAAAAAGCAACGATTTCTGGAAGGAAACAAAGAATTGAGAAAGTAGTAAGTAAAGATAATCCATCTAACAAACATGCTTAAGAAAACCATCAAAAAACTTCTAAAGAAAAATCAGTATGAATAAAACAACCAGAAACGAAATCTCAAACATAATAAAAGAAAACGGAATTCCCAACGACTGGTTGGAGGAAAATAGATTCAAATTATTATACTTTTAAGATCCTCCCATATAGGTGATGGCGTTGCGCCATATAGTAAGGAACTCACAGGAAGGGGGAAGGAAAATAACTTTCCCAGCTCGAAGTGCAATAGATCAAATCTTCTTAAAGCGAAACAATCTGCTCTCTGATTCTAAAGAAATTATTACGTTTGTGGGTGAGGTCTTCGAAAGAAGACAAGATAACTTAGAACTGCAGAATGTATACAGAGATTTTGTTCAGGTATATGCCAGAGTGGTATTATATCCCAAGGAGCCGTGGCCGCGATAGGACGCGCATACCATATTTATAAATTAGATGGCAGAAGAAAAATACACTATAGTGCAACATAAAGCTAAGAGATCAAAGAAAGTAACCAAACGACAAACATCAATTGAGGAGGAGGGAGTAGATATCTTGTACGTCCAAAAACCCTACTCCAAAAACGAAAAAATAATAAAATTAAATATTTCAGTAGAGATATCTAGTTGTTAAAGGACAGCACCCAAAAGCATCCATAACTAATCTTAACAAAAATCAGATGTTTGAACTATATTGTGATCAACCGTTTATCGATCTATTTTATAAAACATATTTGTCTTAGGTAGTACTGATGTAAAACGATTTTATAATAATATAGTTGTAAAGAATTCAATTAATGGATGGAATGACAGGAATCTACAGGCATGCTAAAAGAACATCACGCCACGGTCATACTTGTTAATGAACGGGTATTATTAAACCAGACTACAACACGTAGTTGGATGCAATGACCGGAGAGCTCTTGCGCTCGAAACCCGGAATTGAGTAACGTGAAAAATTAAATTCTTTGAGAGGAAATTTCCAGAAAACTATGTAATCAGATCCGAGTTGTAGAGTGAAATTAAGCCAGTGGACGTGAGAGTCTGTTTCAAGTCATATTGGAGTCAATATCTAGCTGATTCCGAGTTACGAGCGAGAGTAATCTCCAATCATATAAGTTTCCTTATCTGTGATTTCTTGTATCTAACACTTGTTGTCGATTCTAACGTCGAACTTTGTCTCTGATGAATCTGTTAGATCTTTTGAATTGTACTTTTATTCAGTAACTTAAGAACTAGACACTTTTATATTACCGACATTTGTTAATCATTGACATTGTTATTCCGCAAAGAGTAGTAACCTTGTCGTTAATTTAAGTCAACATGCCTACGATTCCAATGGCTAGCAAAAGGGATTCAAATTTCTTGATTTCATCTGTTTTAGTTACCTACCCTAGCAAGGCCCGACAGCACTGAATTGTTACTTTACGTATGAATTGATGTTTTCTTAGCTACGCACATATGACGGAACGCTGTCTCGCAACTGTAACAAACGGATTCTAATTCTGCGGCCAATGGCGGTAACAGTTGGGTGACAAAGTCTTCCCCGAAACTAGTTCGGCAATTGCAACTGCAAATGATTTCTATTCCTCTGAAGCAACATGTACATTGGTAGATGCTGTTCTTGGCGAGTGCTCTTAGTCGTGAGACCAATAAAACAAGATTTACGGCATTTATACTTAAACATAAGTATGACAAAAACCCGTCTCGCACCATTGATTGACATTATTATCTTAATGATGAATGGACAGAAGTTATGACAAAAGACATGATAGTACTGCTGCCCTGTATGTACTTCAAGTTCAAGGAAGAAATTTAATCATATCTACATAAATTGAAGAACATCATTAATCAATAGAAAGATAGGGCAATTCTTATTATGTTGGATGCAAATGCTAAGTCTCCGCTTTGTTTCAGTAACACAAAACGGATCAAGAGAGATGAAGTGGGAAGCTGATGGAGAAACAGATAATGACTCACAGATTTATCACATTAATTGAGGAAGGAATTCTCTTTACCTCGCGGAATCGAGCCGGAGCAGAGACTAATATTTATCTAACATTGACTACAAAAAATCTAGAAAACATAATAAATTCCTGGCAAGTACTGGATGGATGTACGTGCAGCAACCACAATTCAATAAAAATAAACTGTGATCTTAATGGCAGAGCAATGCAGTATGTGCAAGAAGAGAATTCCGAAGACCCCATATACAACTTGCAGCGTATAAATGAGAAAACATTTGAAATATTGTTGACAGTCCCGGTCATTAATCCTGGAGGAAATTTAGATGAATTAGCAAATTAAATTGAATAAGCTAATAGGGAGAGAATTCGGAGGGTGACCCCTCCCCAGAACATAAAAGAACAAAACGTGAATGCACTATTCTGGTTTAAAGAGCTTATTCAAGAGGATAAATTGATGAGACTCCTCAAAACACGGCAAAATATATACCCAAAGCACGTGATCCGGAGCTACGAGGCTAGAAAAATATGAAACAACAAGGATATAATATAAGACAGTAATGCTGAAAATAAGAAAAGGAAGTATGATCTACATATGTCGAGCAGAATTTAAACTCCGATCCGTGGGGGGATGCCATATAGGATAGTAACAGCCAAGATCAAATCCTCGAGTATGTTATTGTCATTAAACAGAAGAAACGATAAATATACAAAAAATGGGAAGAATTAGCCAACGGCCATATCTCTAATTAGAGGAATGAATTACATCTGACAGGGAGGAAGTGGATACTGAGATAACCGAACTATGCAGACAAAACGAAAAGATTAGAACAGTTCGAAATTAACAACTCATGGAAGTAAATAATTCGGAATTGGAAGAATACATTGAAACATTAAAGAACAAAAAAAAATCTGGACCGGACGCTCTGAAATCGGAAATCTACGACAAGAGAAAACATATTTGGATTCCCTAAAGCAGCCATAACTTATCTTAACAGAAAAATAAGATGTTTGAATTATCTTATCTTATGGATGAACTGACTGCATGTGCAGAAGTTATGGCAGTTATGCAAACTGCTGCTGCCCTGTATATACTTTCACTTCAAAGAAGAAATAGAACCACACCTACACAAATTAACATATGGTGGCCGAATATCTGGGAAAATAGCACCAAATCGCGAAGAACGCATACTGCAATTCCTAATATCAAAGAAGGACTAACCTGGAAGTGGAATTTGGGAAAAGGAATTAAACACTTCCTGACTTGGCATGGGCCATATAATAGTAAAATATTCCAAGGACTAGCTCCTCGGCGTGCAGCTGTGGTGAGGAAGAAACTCCGGAACACGCTATATTTGAATTTCAAATTTATGAAGAGTTGAGGGAGCGTCTACAAAATGAGGAATCCCAAACAGTACTACAACATCCAGATCTAAGACTGTCATTGGAGTAATTTAACTATAAATTCCGTGGATTAAGTTGCAACAATATCTGAACAGAGAACGATAGAGCAACTTGTATAAAAATAAACTACATCAGCGAAAACTACGAAGCTCGCCTTATTAATGCTGGAGGAACCACGTTTCGCAATTTTGGAATACTTATTGGAAATCTTTACCGAGATTTCGTTGTTTGGTGTTTTCCTTTCATGTAATCGTGTTCGTGTTCGTGCTCGTGTTATGTCCAGTGTTCCGTTCCGTTCATATGGCAAAATTTTCAGGAGTTGAAGTTTCGGACGACGAGTCCATGCCTTCTATATGTGATGACTTAGTGGCAAGATGAATGAAATATTGGTCATAAAAGACAGAACGCAACTGTCGCAGTTCTGTATTATCAGGAATTGATATGAAATGTGAAGTTATTAGAAAATATGAAGAGAAATGAAGAGGGGAGATGGAATATCTGCTGCTGAAAGGCGACTTGAATCACTGAGATGTTGAGTGAACTACTGTATTTAGATTATTTATAAAATCGGAATTGTACTGTTATTAGATAATTAATTTATTTTTTACACGCAGAAAATACTTTCTGAAGTATGTCAATAATTGTGGGTATTTTGTCTAACAGTTTTG
>JAGDQP010008378.1:3953-63215 GCA_022664845.1 Lepisma saccharinum | reverse complement strand
AAATTCAATAGAATAAAGACAGAAACACAGATGGAGAATAACAAGTATGATAACTGAAAATTAAACCTCTTTACCAGTGCTACCAGGTACAATAGAGACCGTATCAGTTTGTATGACTTGGAGTTACGACGACCTGTTCCTCTCTTCCTGTTTGTCTTGTCAGGAAATTTGTCATATATTTCTTCCTTATACATTTGAATATTTTATCTTCATCTTTAATTCCTTCCGCTAATGATCTACTCACAACAGTGTGAAGAAACTTGGATTTTCTTCAATCATGTTTCTCCGGAGCCGCCATGTTCGATTGCCTTTAGACATATGAACACGATTTATCATTGCAGTCTATGTATAAGGATATGTATTGACTGTAGTATATTGTGGAGTACATGACAATATATTATTAACCAAATTAATGAATGCTAAAATTATAGAATAATGTCATATATAGACATTATATGTAGGTTATACAAACTAGTAAGTTCTAATTGTCTTTATTAATCATATATTAGGTGCAACATTTTCTATCGTGTTACATTATTCTCTCTATGTGAATTTATTTTGTGTTTACCAACTTTGTACACACAAAGAGTCCGTACAAATCGTTATATATTTTTTATTATTTTTGATTTATTGAATTAACTGCCAGATAAGAAATACAACGTAAATTATATACTAGTCCCACAAGTCTAAAGATAAGTACTAATTTCAAAACATCTGAACCACCAAGAACTAGAATACAGAATTTCGAGGACGACTTGCTAATTTCCTATACTCTTCAGTTCCAGTTTTATTAAATCCATCTGTCAAAGAAACTGTCTGACTTGTTGTTCTTGATGGAATGTTGTTGTTACAATGTGATCTAAATACTTATTAGGATTTCCACATAACTTTTGGTTTCACTACACTACTCATCACATTGCAGCTTATTTGGTAATTTAATTTTTGGTTTCTAAAGTTGTCAAATCGTGGTGCAAACAAATGTAACCAAAAATAACAAATGTAATGAAAGAAAGAATGTTTTATCCCTAAAAACTCTTTAAAATCCTCAATTCTATGCTAAGTATTAATGAAAAACATAAATTATACAAGTACGTCCAACACTGGCAGCAATTTAGCAGCATGCAATGTAGCAGCTCGTATATATTTCGTTAATAGAAGCTTGAGCTGAAAACAGCTTAAGTCTTCGAGAAATAATAACATATCATCTTATTGATTTTTCTTTTGTTGTCAAAATAATTTATTTAAAATCATTGATATATGTATAACTTTATTCCCATCTATCTGTGGATATATATGAAATTTAGTTCTAAAGCAACTGAGGAATTATTGCTGAGTAGTTTTGAAAAAATAAAGCTTTTGTGGATCTACTTTATCTTATTGCATATTCATATTAATGGGGTGATTAAACAATGTTTTTGTCTCCGCTGGTTTTACCATGTAAGAGATGTGGTCTACGTATTCCACAGGTTAATCAAAAAAAGTAAATCAAAGAAAGTTATAAGATTAAAGTCTTGCTTTATTCACCAGCTTTGATCTTTTCCATGTCTTCGCAGCAAGAGAGTGGGATATACGTAAGTATTTTGCATTGTTTTAATGTAAAATGGAATTCAAATATATATCCAGAGACACAAATGTTTTCTCCACCCATCGTTTACAAAGAATTAAATTAAATCTCTATATAGAGTAAATATTACTATCTACTGAAGATAACTCCATTTAGAGGCTTTTGACAGGTCGTTTAACGAGCGTTCACTAAACTGTGTGAAAGCAACTGTACGAATAAAATAATTCTAGGTCCCATCCTTAGGAGATCTCCAACTCAGTTCGGTTGTTAATACAATTCCATCCACCTGTGTATCCATGACTTGAAGTTAAAAATTGAAAATATACTTACAGGTTATCCTGCCGGTAATGTTTCATGGTTTGCGAACGTTGGAGTACGATCCTGAAAGATGAACAACATTTAAAGGAAACTAAGCTTTTTAGATTGATTCACGGATCGAAACGGGATGGGTGTTTAGAGAATGGAGGAGAAAATATAATGAAAATCTCTAAATACCAAATGTTTTAAGAATAATAAAGTGACGGCAGCTAAGATGTCATTTATTAGGAAATTAGATTAAATTGCTTCGTAGTTCGTGATACTGAAGGAAAGAAGCTGTATTTTAAGACCAAAATGTTATTGGAAGGCGAGAAACAGAAGAGATATCTGAGAGAAAGATACGCGTGGTAAAAACGGGCTTGATCTTGCTCAAGGTAGAATCATGTGGCGAATACTATTTGTTGAGACTGTAAACGTTTGAGCTCGGTAAACCATAGGGTTAGTTAACCAGTTAATTATTCGTTATTTTGGTTCATCAACAAAAAGTCAAACTAACTGTTGAGTAGAATTTTCTTTCTTGGATCAGCGCGTATAAAGTTATTTACGCTTGGTGCAGGTAGTTTCACTACTGAGAAAAGGTGTCGAAAGAATTGTCATACTCACATAGGCTCAATTGGAAACAATGTTAAGCTTTAGTTGATTCGTCCGTATATCAGGAATTAGATCTATCAGATAGGTCAAATACGATCCATTTACTTTCAGATTTATTGTCAGTAAAAGCGTTTTGAGCGTTAATTATATTTCATATCAACTCTGTTAGCAGTGTTGTTTGTATTTTCAATTGGGTAGAAATTTTTAGTAACGTCATAGTTAATGTCTGGATAGTTAGAAATGTATACCACTGAAAAATTATTGTCACAGTTAATTTCCTTCAATGCCTTTTAAAGAGGCCTGAGTTAATGAAAATCAGTTTGTGTAAAAGATCTGTGAGAATGACACAAATCCTATTGTTTCTTGATTTTTACAAATGCTTTCATCAAATGATGGAAAGAAACACTTGTAAAGGCTCTTTCGTTAGAGTGATTAGTTACTTAGTTCAATATACAATATATATCGATAATGATGTAGTGTCATTAGAGAATATAATGGTTATGTGACGAAAATATAATGTGTCCTTTTACTCAGCTAGAAGGTGATCAACACCGCTTTAGAGCCAGTAGCTTGTATTCAATTTTTTAAATTTTGATACGTATGGGCCAGACTTGATTCTCCAAGTCTGAAACAATATCGACGAATGCACAGGTCCAGAAAAAGGCTAAGGCTAAATAAAATTCAGAACTTTTCCTTTTCCTTAATAGAAAGGCGTATTTAATAAAATACGGACGCTTTTGTATTCTTAGTACAACTTGGACATAGAGGGAATAAGGAACAACTTTAATTTTCTTATTCGCAAACACTGCCACGCAAACGAAATAAACAGTGACAATTCTTATGTCGGGCTGACAAAGCAATAAATAAAAATAAATATACACAAAGTATAATATGATTCATATGAATCCTCTCTAATAAGTATAAATTTACAACTCAGTTCTGTTGTAGTACCGAGGAGATACAACAAGCTCATGCATAGAATTCTGGCATCGTGCCTGAGCTAAGAGAACTAAGTAGTATTAGCAACTGACTGAAACAAAAATATGCGCGTCTTACGTATCTTAGATCAGAGCTCAACGAAGAATTATAACAAAGAGTAAGCAATTTGCAAAATTCTAATACTAACACAGCAACAAAACATATACACATTCTACTAATTCAAAGTAAACAGCTCCTCTCTTAACATCGCAGGAAAACACTGCTGAAAATCACTGTATTTCAATTCAAAATCACACTTTTTTCTTGAAAATGAAAGTAAGGCCTCCCTAGAACCTCAGCCGGTGTATGTGTGATGTAGAATGACGAGGTGGAGAGAGATAAGCAGAGTCACTAAATGACACCTCCACGATCCCCCGCGAGAGTCAGTAGCTTGTGTTAGTTGAACATTACTGACGTGAGCAAAATGAAAAAGAAACAAATCCATTGTAGATAATCGCTTCGAAAACTTTTACATAATCTGGATAGTCCTCCTCTCAATCATGATGAACGAAAACTAAGAAAATGAACAGAAAGTTAATTGATGTACTTGCAGCAATCCGCTTAGATTGGCCTGCACCACTTTGATTACGAAAATGCGTTTGTGTTATTTCAGTGTAGAACGGACTCACTACAACGGGGTAGATCGTTAGGCGGGCTCTCGTCAACAGATTTAAGGAAAGGGCGTAAATGGATCTCAGTATCTGGATCTTTTAGTTACGAGCCAACGCGTTCCTTAAAATGGGAATACAGCAAAATAATACCCCAAAATTTGAAAACAAAATGGCAGCTTGGTTTGAATTGGACACATGCCGCAAACAGACATATATTTACACATTAATCCCACCAAGTACGTGTCGTGCTTCCACAAGCCCGTGTTTGCAAGTTTCCTTCCAGTCAGTCAAGAGTTCGTGAACAGAGTACGAATTTTCCCACGTTACTTGTATGAAAAACGTTTCTCAATGATCTCATCAAGGACAGACACGTCATCTTCCTTCTTAAAAATTGTTCACTACACAACGAAAAGTGCACAGTTGAAAACTATTCTGGGGATTTTGTCTGAAGGAAGGGTTGCGAATAAGGAAACCCCAGAATCTTGATATATTTGGGCATGAAACTGGGAGTACAGGTTGTGGACTGTTCTTGACTCTCACTAAACATGCACTATCGTCGGGGAAAAAGTATTTTGATTTGAAAAAAGAAAAGTTGTAGAAAAAGTTGTCTATAGAATGCATTTAAGATAGAGTTTTTACTTCTATTATTGGCACCGGCATCAGTAAGTATTTTGAAGAATTCCAACTCTTCTTGTGGTATTGGGAATGGAAGAAAATAAAAGAAAGGAAACTTTACTTTCGGCCAGTCGAATACTTCTTCATATGCTTGAAATGTAATACTTCGGTTTACTGTAGACAATGGTCCTTATTTCGTTGCGACGCGAGGTTAGTTAAAGTTCGTGTGGTCAACCAGTCCTCGGCACCTTTAATATCAATATTTCTTCATTCCCTTCCCCAAAATCGCAAAATAAATTCGGCAAAAGACTTGCTCATGAAATATATAGAATAATC
Organism: Lepisma saccharinum; assembly: GCA_022664845.1. NCBI lineage: Eukaryota > Metazoa > Arthropoda > Insecta > Zygentoma > Lepismatidae > Lepisma > Lepisma saccharinum. Next base: position 58,202 of record JAGDQP010008378.1, on the reverse strand, counting down.
CGTGCAGAATGTTCAAAAGGAATCTTTGCAGATCTATCTACGCACTTTAGAAATTGCATGAGAATGAACACATTTATCCTTCGCTAATTCATTCGAAAAAAAAAATCACGTCTCTCTCACTAGTCGACCTTCAATTTCACTGGTCTCGCAGCATGCGATCCAGTCCAACATCGGACATGTTCTATCTTCTCGCTCGCTCACCTTTCCTTTCGAGCTCCAAACAGTGACGTCAGAATTCCTTGTCACAGATAAAATTTTCACATTTTTTTTTCAAATCTTACAAGTAGATCATTGCATACACAAGGAAATGAAAGAACAAAAATAAATAAAATACATTCAATTGAATAAAGATAAACACAAGTACAGAATAATTATTAACTTAATTCAAAATTATACTGGAATGTCACTTCTTCCAGTGCTACCAGGTACAATTTACCATAAATAGGAGGACGTATTAATGTACTCTTGATTTCTTTTATTTTTAAAATGTCACTTAGCCGTTTGTTCGCGCATACGCTTCATAAATAGACATTATATGTACGTAATGGAAACTACTATGGTCTATCAGACATTTTTAATCATAGATGCAACCTTTTCTATCGTTTTACATTTTACCGAGAGCTGTGTTAATTCTTTGAATCTATGTTAATTTCTTTTGTATTTGCCAACTTTGCATGTTAAAACAGTCCGCACAAACCGTTTTATAATTTTTTTTTAAAATTATTTTTAGATTTATAGAATTAAAGTGAAAAAAAATACAACGTAAAAATACACAACAACGTTCAGACTTTCAAGAACATGTATCTGATTTCTGATACTCTAGTCTCATCAAATTCATCTATCAAAAGACTGATTATTTTGATGGAAGAGTTTTGTTACATACTGATCTAAACATTTATTAGTACATCTTCAACTTCATTTGCTTCAATACACCTCTCATCTTATTGCACTTTATCTAGTTCATTTATTTTTGTTTATTTAAAGTTGTTAAATCGTGGTACATACGGTGTGTAACCAAAACAAACCAAACGTAACACAGTCAAAAATGTTTTATGCATAGAAACCCTTTAAAATTCTTAATTCTATGTAAAGTGATAGAAGAAGGGTATTCCTACTTTTAGCAATGGAGTATTACGAAAATAGAAGTTATACAACTGATATTCAGATATCCTTCATTAGCAACAATTTAACAGCAAACAATGTAGCAGTAGCGGTAGTATTTAGTATATAATTAGTCCATCTGAAGACTGTATAAATCCTCAAGAAATTAATATATCATCCCATTTATTGTTCTTTTAGGTCAACATAGCTTACTTAATATCGATAAGGGATATATAACTTTATTACCATCTATCTGTGGATATTTATGTTTATTAGCTATAAAGTTATTGAGGAATCACTGAATAGTAGTTTTGAAAAAATAAACGTTTTTGGATCTATTTTCTCTTATGATATCCTATTGCACATTAATAGTTATTGGATGGTTAAGCAATGTGTTTGTCGCCGTTCTTTCCATATGCTAGATATGAACTAAGTGTATTCCAAAGGTTAAACAGTAAAAAGTCAAGGAAAGTTATAAGATTAAATTGTTATTTCATTTACCAGCTTTTATATTTTCCATGTTTTTGCAGCAAGAGAGTGGGATAGACGTAAGTATTTCGTATTGTTTTAATGTAGAAGGGAATGCAAATATATACGCACAGACACAAACGTTTAGTTTATACATCTTGACAATAAATTAAAGTTAATCTTTATATAGAGCAAATATTACTATCTAAGGAATATAACTCCACTCAAAGCCTCTTGACAGATTTGCTCCATGAGCGTTCAGTGAACTCGGTGAAGGCAACTTTAACAATAAAACAATGGTAGGTCCCGTTCTTAGGAGATCTCCAACTCAATTCGGTTGGTAATACAATTCTCTCCATCTGTTTATCCACGTTTTGAAGTTGAAATTGAAAATATACTTAAGGAATATTTCCCCGATACTGATTAATGGTTGCGTATCATCCTGAGTATGATCATAAAATGAAAGTGATCCTGGCAGATGAACATAGAATGAAAGTGTTGGAAAATAAACTTTTTTGAAAAATAAGCGGGTCGATACAGGACGGGTGTTTGGAGAATGGAGGAGAAAACATAATAATGCACTCCATACATCCATGTTGAAAGAAGAATGAATTGACGGTGGTGAAGATATCCATGATAAGGGGATTAGATTAAATTGCTTCGTAGTTGGTAACCCTGAAGGAAACAAGCGGTTGGTAAGAAAAAAAATACTGCTAGGAGGTTAGCAAGATAAGAGATTATTGATAAGTATGTTTTCGTGTTGAAAACTGGTTTAATCTTCCAAAGAATAGAATCCTTTGGCGAATACTGTTTACTGGTGCTGTAAGCGCTCTAGCTCCGCAAACCATAGAGTTAGTTAACCAGTTAGTTATTCGTTATTTAGGTTCATCAACCAAAACTCAAACTAACTCTTGAATAGGATTTTCTTCCTTAAAGAACTGCGTATTAAGTGGTTTTCGCTTCGTGGAAGTGGTTTCACTACTGAGAAATAGTGCTGAATGTGGCTTAATCCGAAATAATGCTCAGCTTTAATTGATTCGTCCAAAATCTCAGGAATTAGGTCTATCTGATAGACCATATAGGATCTATTTACTTTCCGATTGTAGTTAATCGGTCAGTAGAAGTGCTTTTAAGTGTTATGTTTCATATCAACTCTGTTGGCAGTGATGTTTAAATTTTCAATTCGACAGAACATTTTGAGTAACGCCATAATTAATGTCTGCATAGTTAGAAATGTATACCGAAGAAGAATTAACCTGACAGTTAATTTTCTTCATTGCGTTTTAAAGAGCCCTGAATTAGTTAAACTCAGTTTGAGTTATAGATGTTTTGCAAAAGAAAAACAAATGTTGTAGGAAGAACCTTTTATAAAATGCTTTTAAGATAGAGTTGTTCACTTCTATTGCTGACACAGTTATCAGTAAGTGTATTGACTGATATTGATCTTCACGTGGTAATGGAAATGGACTACTAAAGAAAGAAATCAAATGCTGTTCTTTACTTTCAGCCGGTCGAATTCTTCGGGGTATGCTCGAAATATAATGCTTAGATATCATGTAGACAATGGTCATTATTGTGTTGCGACACCCGGTTAATTAAAGTTCTTATGATTAACTCTTCCTCCGCACTTTCAATATCGATATCTCTTCATTCCCTTCTCAAAGATTGCAAAATAAATTCAGCAAACGAGTTACTCGTAGAATATATAGAATAACTGGCGCAGAATGTTGAAAAGGAATCTTTCTAGATCTATCTACGTACTTCAGAAATCGCAAAACAATGAACACTTCCACCCTTCATTATTCTAAAAATAATCTACGAATCCCTCAGCAGTCGACCCACAATACCACTGGGCTCGTGACGTGCGAACCAGTCCAACATCGGACAAGTTATGTCTTCTTGTTCGCTCACCTTTCGTTCCATGCTAATATTAGTGATGTGAGCAACCAATGTCACCCGGAAACATTTCCACAATCTTCTCAAATCTTATAACAAAATCATTGCATACACAAAGAAACGAAATAAAATAAAATAATCTAATAGAATAAAGACAAACACAAATATAGAAGTACTTTAATTCAAAATTATACTGGAATGCCCCTTCTTCCAGTTCTACCAGGCACAATATAATATGCCATAAATATGAGGGTGAGTTCTGTGATTTGGAATGACGACGCCTTCCATCATGTGGGTCACTTTCTTCGGAGCCGCCATGTTCGTTTGTCTTTAAAAATATGCATATGATTTTTCATTGCAGCCTATGTGTAATATTCTGTATTGACTGTTGTATATTATGGAGTACATAACCGTATCTAATTGATGAAGTTAATGCTTGTTTCAGTTATAGGAAAATGTCATATATAAAGATTATATTTGTACGTAGTACGAGCTACTGAGTTCTATTTGTTATTGTTAGTCATATGTTATAGAGAAGCGTGTTGCATATTTTCTGTATGCGAATTTCTTTTGTCTTTACCAACTTTGTGCACACGAAAAGTAATTACAGACCGTTTAATAAATTTTTGACTATTTTTGATTTATAGAGTTATCTCCAGAGGAAAGTACAACGTAACCAAATTGCAAATTTCTTATAGAATTCACTTACAGTTTCATGAAAATCATCTATCCAAGAAACTGTCTGATTTGTTGTTCTTAATGGAAGAGGTTTATTGCAGTCTGATCTAAACATTCATTAGTACTTCTTTGCCACATTTGATTTGAGTACACCAATCATTTTCTTACGCTTTATCTGGTTCATTTATTTTGGTTTATCTAAATTGTCAAAATGTGGTGCGAACGGTGTGTAGCCTAAAGTAACAAACGTGATGCAGGCAAAAATCCTTTATATATAAGAACGCTTTAAAACTCTCAACTCTGTGCTAACATGTAAGTGATAAAAGAAAGGTTTTCGTTCTCTTAATAATGGAGTACCAATGCAAAAGAAAATGTATTCAACCGATTTTTAGATACCTTACATTTTCAATAATTTTACAGCATAAACTGTTGCTGTTTGTGTATTTGGCAAACACAACCTTCAGCATAAGACAGCTTACGTCTTCGAGGATTTGATATCATAACATGTCACTGATTGTTCTTTTGGCGTAAATGTTATTTACTTAAGATCGATAAGAAGTGTAGGGCTTCATTACCATCTATTTGTAGATGTTTTTAAAAATAGTTCTAAAGTTATTGAAGAATTGTTGCAGAGTAGTTTTGCAAAAACAAGTTTTTGTGGATCTGCTTTGTCCCCTGATATCATATTCCACATTTATAATTATTAGGTGGTTAACCAAAAAGTATGTCAAAGAACATTATAATATTAAATTTTTGCTTTTAATCACTACCTTTTATCTTTTCCATGTGTTTGCAGCAGGAGAGTGGGATAGAAGTAAGTATTTTGTATTGTTTTAATGTAGAAAGGAATAGAAATATACACACACACAGAGACAAAAGGATCTTCCACAAATTCTTCACAAGAATTAAATTACATTTCTATATAGAGTAAATAATACTATTCATTCAATATAACTCCACTCAAATTATCTTGACAGGTTTTTTTGACTAACGTTCACTAAATGCTGTGATGGCCACTTTACAAAAAAGAATAACTAGTATCTACTGATCTTATTGGATCTCTAACTTCGTTAGGCTGTTAATGAAGTGCCACGACAGCTAAGATTGCCATGCAATGTAGTTCTTATGAAAGGAACAAGATTTTATCCTATGTAAACTACTGAACTATTATCTGAATAGAATTCATTTCTCTTTAGTGGATTATTTAAAAGTTGGACTAAATTGAATAATTTCTAGTTGTTTGCGTAGAACTATCGCCTAGTTGTTTGTGTAGAAAGATATTGTCAGGTTCCTTAGTTACCAGACAATAATGTTAACTAATTTCATTTGTTTATTCTAGAGGAAGAAAACAACAATAAACAAAAGGACCTGTTGCTCTAGTGGGTTTCTAATCTATCCAATACGACTCTTTTATGAGAATGGTATATTTAATTTCAAAAAGGGAAAGAACGCTTTTAGGAGTGAATGTTAAAACTTATTTATTATATTTTAAGTGATAATAGAAAGTTTTAAATGTTAATTATATTTCATATCAAATCTATTAGCAGCAATTATTCTGGTTACAATTTAGCAGATCTTTGTGCATAACTTCATAATTGCTGTCGGCTATGGATGCTTTGTTAGGAATATATACCAAAGATGAATTAACCGGACACTCTCTTTCCTTCAGTGACTTTTGAAAGATGACCAGTCGCACTGTTTTGTCCTGTTTTGAAGCAATGAACATATATTTACGTAATTTACATCTTTGAATACTTCATTCGGTCACTAACTCCTAAGTGGAAATGGTGGAAGGAAGATCTCCTCATAAAGATCTGCAAAGAGCACCAGAGGGATCCTACCATAAGTGTCCTCATTTCTTCCAAGATGTCGAATAAAACCTTGTACAAAATTAGAAGTAAGAGAAGCAAGCCAATTGCTAAAGGAGTTGTTTACTGGGAAGCAAAAGTAGACTCTGTTATGGGTAGGGTGGAGAGACTTGTATCTTCCATTACTGATAGGACTAGATTAGAAAGTGAAATGAATAAATTAATTAAACAAGTTGAAGTAGCGAATAATCGCATAATTTCTGAATAATGTGGTCTTGACCCAAGGTTATCAAGGGAAGATTTAGTTAACACAGGTATTGGTACTCTCATTGAGGAGTTGATGGTGTTAGTATTCAAGACACAGAAACGGGTAGTAAGTGAGGTCCATACGGATAGCCCAGCAAAGTAAAGAACAAGTTCAAAGTTCAACTTTAACTGAAGAAGAACTTGAACTTCAGGCGAAAATACAGAGGATCAACTCTCTTGAAGATTACGTGGAACGTTTTAGAACAGATCAGGATCGATTCTATCAAGAAAATGGAAAATGGAAAATTGCTTACATATGGCGAATGGGTTTAATGAGCTAATGATAGAACAGGAACATGTCATCACAGAATTCAGCAATAGAAAGATGCTGAGGTCCAGGATTTTATAGAGACTACAACCCAGTTACGCCGTGAAAGTAACATGAAGGACTCGGTTGATGTCATGGATCGTTATTTGCAGTGTGGCATAGAAAACATAATTTTGGATCAATTTGGTGTAGATGGCATGTTTACTGATACGGTTGAAGGTACAGATAGTGATGAAACTATAGATGTAACTCCAAACTTAGTAGGTATTCCCCAAAATGAGGTACGTTATTCTCCATTCTCTACCCAAAGTTGTTATTCACTTAACAAAACAATCCGGATGGATTATGATGAGGTGGTTCAACAACAAGTGAATACAGTGGAGTCTCCGGGGAGAATAGATTAGAGTGGTGAAAGTGGACGAAGCCTTCAGGTACCTCTGATGCTTATTTACGGTACAGCGAAGACGACATACTCATTATTCAGTGGAATATCTTGAGCTGCTTTTGGAACTTCTAGTCAGATATAGAAAGGCACAGAATTCAAATAAACATGGAACTTTTACTAGTTAGATTCATTTACTTCTTGGTGATATGAGAAGTAGGTATCACTTTCATTAATAGCATAGATAGTCTAGTTCGTAAGTTCGTAAGTATAGATACTGTAGTTCCACATTTTGAATGAACTTTTATTTGCTTATTTAGTCTTGTAACCTTTGCTTCGCTTAGGTTAAAATTATACATAGTGTATAAACACATTTCAATTGCTAAGATATTGTGCGAAACCCGAGAAATGGCTTAGTATTATTTGGATTCATGTTATTATAATTTATATTGTTATTCCGCCAATATTAATTTCATTTCCCTCATTATAGATTTATGTTTCACAAACCGTCAAGGAATTGAAACATTGTAGTACATACATGCGGAATGGTGTGAAAGTGTTTCATTTTGGAGAATATGATTAACGCCATACGCCATCTTCAAGTCCGCCATTTTGGACGGATATATTTTCTCAAATAGTAAGTGGGTCATGTAATATATTAGCCAAGAAGAAAATGTTCCCAAGAAAGCATTCTAGGTATTACATTTGTCTTACCTGTTACAGTGTCTCAGTTACTTTTACTGAAAATTTACAGTAAATGCATTCATATATCCAGCAGTACTTTAACTACGACAACCTACCACATAGTTCAAATGTAACACATCGAATGGTTTTCTGCGAACATTCTCATATTGATCGTTGTGGAACACAAATCACTTGTCATTTGAAACAAATGATCTGCATTCAATATGGCGCTTTTCAAGATAACATTCATGTTGAAAATGCACCCCAAAACGTAGGCACTCCTCACGATTCCACATTTGTGTACTATGAAGCTTCATTTCCTTGACGGTTTGTAAACTACAATGCTGTACTTCGACTTTTGACTCACCCTATATATGGGTACAAATCTATGATTTTCTAGATTTTCTTCGTTTCTATAACTTTCTAAATTTCAGCAAAGTTTGCTATAAAATGAATCTAATTTAAAATAATATTTAATACATTTGTGATATTTAATTAATGAAATTTTCTCTTGTAGTGTGTCGTTACCATCCAGGTCATCCAGGTATACAATTATCATTTATTTCAAAGTACCTACATTATATTAGAACTGAAATAAGTCACCGGGTCATTCGGATCAAGTTTTGAACCATGCCACTTGGACTTTTATTGTTTGGACGAGGTTCGACTCTTGTGATGCAATTTTGTACCCGTGACTCGATTTCGACCAATTATGGAGAATTAAGGGCAGGTATTTTATTATCTTCATATGTTGCGTTTCAACAGTATTTCTTTCAGGAGTGACTTAGATAGAAGTTCTAACCCCAGAGCTCGAAATATTCGAAATAGCCGAAAATTCCTTAACAATAGTAATAATATATGGACATAGTCTCATATCCCGGAAAAGAACACACATATCTCCAGCGGGAGTTAATATCCGCTGACTTAGGTAGTCGTGTGGTATGTGGCCTTGTCTGATCACAAAGTCAGTCTTGCCATTTTGGCCAAGAAAGAATCGGGTAAATCCAGTCAAGATCGGGTCATTCGGGTCTGGTTTCATACCTGGCCAGGCCGGGTCAACAAAGCTGACCTGGTTTCAGCTCTGCATATCAACTCTTTTCACCAGGCTAAAAGTTATTTAGCGAGTTGTATGTGTTTGAACCCCAGCAGATAAATCAATTTAGGAAGGGACGGTTAAATTAAATACAGAAAGAAAACTGAATATTTAATAAATAAACTACGGTGACATAAGCAATAAAAAATAATTAAAAAGGATAAAAACACTGTTTTTAAGATGGACTAAAAATTAAAAAAATAATAAATTGAATTAATATTATGAATCGGAAAATAAAAGCGTGGGTGCTCTTGCTTCCTTATCACAATATCTAAGAGCACCCAAGTTTTAATTTTTCGATTCATAAGATTAATTCTGTTTATTATTTTTACTTTTTAGCCCATCTTAAAAACCGTGTTTTTAAAATCCTTTTTTAATTATTTTTTTTTAGAAATCGGTTAAACGATCAACTAGCAAACAACTATTCTTACGTGAACCCATCTTCAAAGGTAGGCAACCTTCCAAATCTCATGAGCTATTTGGGTTGCCTATCCAACAGTAACTTTCACCAACATAAGAGGATAAATTTTCGAAATATTTTAATTAATTAATTGCAGTTAACTGGTGTGAACGACCGCAGATCTGCTGTTTCTTTACGTTAGGTATTCTGACTACGACCTGAGTTTAGGATGACCTTTTACCATGTGAACGGCTTCCTCCAGGTCCACAAAGAATACCTGGAACATTTGTGAAACAGACGATTACTGAAACGTTGAAATATTAGCGAGAGGTTTTACATAATGTCGTTCTTTGGAGACTATTTAGTGTAAAATTATCGATGAGAATATGTGGTGAACTCTGAGAGTTCATAATGGGCGTTAACTTTAAATGTCAGATGGTAGAGGCTAAATGTGGGATTTTAATGCAACGAAGCTTAGATAAACATGGAACTACTTGGATACGAAAGGGGTTTGTTACCGTGTTAATTGAACGTAAAATGATTACATTTTAACGCACCACGTTTCTTAACGATGGACAGAATAAACGGGTTTTACCAGAGTTATTTAACTTTGAGCAAATATTATTCGGGAGGTGACACTTAAGAAAGTCTAAATTATGCCAGACGCTAGAATTCGCAATATAAAGCAGATCCTCTATTCATACCTGAAATTTAGTTGAAGTTAGATGTTCGATGAAACTCAACAGCCCTCAATTCTATCACAGCCAGATGATGAAAATGTTCAGAAAAAAACTTTCTTCCTTCTTAGAATGGAGTTCATGCTTTGGCTGGAGACTGTCGAAATGGCGACCTCTTCTATTGTACTCAAGCACTAAAGGTCTCTCTATGGATCTGGAGATACTGAAGTACTGAAGGCCCCTCTATGGAACTGAAGGTTTTGGTAGAATACTGATTGGCGTTATATAGGAAAACGTACATGTAGTAAATGTGTGTGTGTGTGGTGTTCGTCTGACTTGACTCTCCTTTGAACTTTAAGTACGGCGAAAGGTGACGTTCTCATCATAAAGAACATGGTTAATTTGCTCAAAGGTGAATAACATCTCGATTGACGTCATGGATTGCAATATATTTCATCAGCCTTCGTTGTTGCTACTCTGTTCATCTTTACTGAAACATGGCGGTGATTTTATTTCCATTTCACCGAATAAATTACAAGAAAAATATAAAAATATACTAAAACCCAATTTTTTCCTATTATTTTGAATTTTATGAATAAAGTTAATTTTTCCCTCTACTCGGGATGGTCACACTGGGTTACTTTTTCGTACATCAAATGATTGAATATTGTATTGTTTTTGGAAGCAAGCAAGTTTACAAAATTTCAAAGTAATCGGATGATGGGAAGTGAGTTTAAAATCGATTGCAAAATTTATACCGAACAGACAGACAAGAAAGCGAGTTAACTAAAACGTGTTAAAATATGGGGAACGTACGAGGAATTAAATGAATGTAGTACATAGTTTACGACACACATACATGACAAAACTATTAATACAATAGTAGTCATAATACGTTTTCTATCTCATACACCAACAAACTTCGGTAGTTGATTATTCACATCCGAAGAAGAGAAGAGTACAGATAAGGAAATCTGTACTCTATGCAACCTCATTCTTTATCTTCTTGGCTAAGTGTCAGGTACCATCATAATGTTTCAAACAAATGTTAAAATGTTACAGTATATATATTCTTATCTTTTTGCTCGAATCAGCGCCTTATTCGTGCACCCACTAACCACAATTTAAACATCGCATCATATATTCAACAATAGCTTTATTGTAGAAAGTACGATACCAATTTTCTTCTGTAGGGTAAAACTTATTTTCTGCTTCAACCCTAATGCTCCTTTTAGGGGCTTCTTTGTACCTGAAGAAGTTTGGCTTTTCTTTTTAACTTCTTCTTTTGCTTCTTTTAGTATTTTTAATATGGAATAAAAGTTAATATCGTATTTTTTGGCGTCTAAGGCAAAGATGTCCACCCTCTGGAGGTGGCCCCTACGGAGGTCACCCCTCAACATAATTCCCCCTCACCCTCCAACCTGGAGGATGATGTGAAGTGGATGTGGAGGGCTATCTCCATGCTGGAGGGTGATGTGGAGTGGAGGTGGAGGGTCAGATTATAGCTGGAGTGGAGGTGGTGGTGACCTCCGTGCTGGAGGGTGATGTGGAGTGGAGGGCGAGCTCCATGCTGGAGGAGGACATGTTTCACGACTACATAGTGAAAAAAAATAGTTCAGTGGCTTTCGTAAGTCCGCACCACTACCTACGGTGCGAGTGTGTGTGTCAGTTTCCATAATTTTGAAGATACTGGACAAATGACAAGCAATGATGAAATTTTGGAAAGCGGCCCCAATAATATGTGAATGTGTATCAAATGAACTATCCTAGATTTTTACATTGTTTATTTTAGCAGATAAATTAGAATGCCCGTAATTGCATAGGTGTATGACGCCAAAGATGCCAAATGGCCTCAAATAATCTCATTTTCGAAAATATATTCAGTATAGCAAACTAAAACGACATTCCAGTAATTTCCCAAGTTAAGATGCTTGATTACATACATCCCGTGTTTCTTTCAGAGAGGTGACCGGGGAGAGGGTCTACCCCAGGGTGTCAATAACATCTCCAATCAAAATCAACAAATATTGTAGCAACAAGGGCTTACTCATTGTACTGCTAGAATTAGAACCTGCGTAGTGAAGCCAACAAGAAACCTAGGAAATGTACAATTACAAAATTTTAGCGTGTCACGCGTCAGGCCGTCACTCACACAATAAGTAAAAATTTCCTTGCGAACGTATTCAAGCATTCGTTCCGGAAACTGGAACATTATTCAGAGCAATCTTTATGGCCCTACCTGCCTCACCCTGGAAAATTTTCTGGCGACACCCATGCTCTGGAGGTTGACCCTCCGGGTTCACCCCTTCAACAGCATCCCCCCTCACCCTCCAACTTGGAGCGTGTTGTGGAGTGGAGGGCCAGATCAGAGCTTTAGGGGAGGTGGAGTGGAGGTGGAGGGTCAGATCATCGCTGGAGTGGAGGCGGAGTGGTGGTGACCGCCGTGCTGGAGGGTGATGTGGAGTGGAGAGCTGGATGGGAGGTGGAGTGGAGGTGAGGCCAAAATGTACACCTTTGGTTTAAGGAGCTGATTTGGTAGAGAACGTATTTTTTTAGGACCATCGTGTACTTCTTTTAATCTTCATGGATGTATTTTGACATTTGATATTTACGAAAGCACTAGCTAAATTCAATATTTCCGACCGTGAGTTCTACCAAGGATTGTTAATATATTCTGTGTTCGACTTGTCATATTTAACTGATTGCTCAATACAAATAACGAATAAATCATAAATATGAGAAGTCGTCCAGATCGTACCGGTCTGACTTAAGAAACTGGGCTAAGGTACGATTTAGGGTATGACGCAATATTACTAAAAATATCGTAGTACCACTGAAAGCAATCTTGACTTCCAACACTACCTATCTAAGTAGGTAGCAGATAGTATTGATCAAACAACTATATTATCAGAAATAATTTCTATTCAGTTTGCCCATTAAGGGTCAGTTCTACAATCGACCGCTAACCTTCTAGTCAGCGCTAAGTTGAGGCCAAGTCTGATTTTGGCCAATGAGAGTACGCAAAATGAGAGTTGGCCTCAACTTAGCGCTAACTAGAAGTTTAGCGGTCGATTGTAGAACTGGCCCTAAGAGATCTTCCTTAAAGCTCACAATTCCTTACATCAATCTGGTTAATTTTTTTTACAATACATAATACGAACGCGCCTTTCTTAGACAGTGAGATAGCTTGTGAATTATGGATGTAATGAGTAGTTTATTACAAACTCGATAGATGGCAGGTAGTACTATGCGTTTTCCCGCCCAAGGTAGTGGAACGATTTAGGAAGCGTTACGATTATGGCAACTTTACTCTAATACTCGAAATATTATTAAGTACACTACATAGATATTTTATCAGGAAGTCGTGTATAATTCTATCCTGTATAATCCACTTTTATTTACTCAGTATATTGACATATTTCATTTCTTTTACAGAGTGTCGGCGCAGGATAAGTAAACTATTCCATTTATTTTACCAAACATATTAAATAGGCTATTACGAAAAAAAACATTGCATTTTTACTACTTGGATATTGTTTAATTGCTTTGTGGTTGAGTTTAGAGGAAGGACTTTTAAAGAGCCGCATGAACTTTATTATTTTTGTTATATGCTTTAACAGTTGTTCGGACAAATTTCATGTGGGAGAGTTATAACAAATATTACTACGTTTTGTATGAACTTATATTTGCTTGTTCATTGTTGCGACTCATACTTTATTAAGGTTAGTGTATAAACAGAGTTTAGTTGCTCAAGTAACGTGCAAGACCGAGAAATGATTAGATTATTATTTAGATTAACATTACTATGGTTTATATTGTTATTCTGCCAATATTTATTTCGATTCTTAAGCGTATTCATTCTAATTTAATTCTAATATTTTACTTATTTAAGGGATAATAATTTCTTCATTATGTTTAGAGAAAGATAACTGAGTAACTTATTTTGGTTGAATGCTTAAAATTCTTCCAATTTCTTCCAATTCCCATTAAACAGAAAACATTGGTATCGAGCCTTTTTATATCGAGCTACTAATTTATAGTAATTATATGTACAGGGTGAGAGAAAAATCACAGTACAGTCTTGTAGTTCACATTTCGTTAGAGCAATGAAACATCGTAGTATACAAGTTCGACACCTTAACAAGTAGTTCAGTTCTAATACATGGTATGGCTTTCTGCGAAATTTATCACGTTGACCGTTATACCACACTATCCACTTGCCATTTGAAACAAATGACCTTCACTTAATATGGCGGATTTCAATATGGTGGGCACGTTAATCATCTACTTCAACATATAGCCAGTTCTCACCATTACCAGTTTGTGTACTACCTATGTGATGCTTCATTTCCTTGACGGTTTGTAAACTATAAGGCTGTATCTCGACTTTTGACTCACCCTTTCTTAATGGGAAAAAATATAACTTATATATATATATATAAGAAACTCAATTTGTTCTATTTAATTAATGAAACTTTCTTTTGTAGTTTGCCGTAAGCATCCAGATCACCCAGGTATGCATTATCCTATGTTTCAATGAAACGGATAACCGGACTACTCTGGTCAAGTTTTGGACTAGGTTTATGCTTTTGTCGGGGCCTGACCTTGTGATCTGATTCCAACCCGGTGACCTGATAGGAAGAGCAGATATCTTATTCTTTCTTTATCTGAGAGAAAGGGTTTACTCGCAGAGCACAAAACATGCGACACCGACAAGTGCCAAATAATTGAAGTAACACTGAAATCGTCTCATATTCCTGGCAAGAGCAAAAAATACCTCCAGTGCTGTGGATATACCCGCTAACTCAGATAGTCGTGTGGTCATGGTCTGATCACGAGGTCAGTTTGATCCTTTGGGCCAAGTGCGGGTTTGCTGAGCCAAGAGCAGTTTACTGGGGCAGTCAGGGCACTTCGATCTAGAGTGGGTAATTCGGAGCACTTCTCGGATCAAGTTAATCGGGTCACATATGAGGAGCAAACAAGCAAAATTACACAAGTCCATGTTTAGATGAAATAAGCGTTTGTTTTAAGACCCGAATGAAGAGCTGCGTCGAATGATACAAAGTAATTTTCTGATAGAAGTATTTATACCATCGAAATATTTTGTTAGCTGATAAAATAAGATTAAATGATTCACCACAGCTCTTCATTCAGATCTTAGAAAGAACATTTTTTTATCTACATGGACTTGTGTGCTTTTGCTTGTTTGCTCCTGGTGAGTCCGAGTAACCACGTCACCGCAACTAATCCGTTTTCTGCTCTATATACCAACTCTTTTCACCAGGCTAAAATGTTAATTTATTTAGCGATTTGAATGTGTTTGTGTTTAGATATATGTAAATCATGTAACCCGGTGTATAAATTATTTTAGGAAGGGATAATTAAATGAAACATCGAAATAAAAGTGAGTATGGAATAAATTAATTGTGGTGCTAAGCAATAAGAATAATAATGAAATATCGGAAACATTTAAAAAAAGTAACCGAACGTACTAATGACATTTTGATACTTACACAAGGCCAAAATATTAATGTCATAGTAGTCACAATATGCAGTATAAGATAAATTTGTACACAAACACATAGACACAGACACATGTTTATGTATAGAGTGTTAATGAATAAAATCGAAAATTTCGAGAGGCCACTCGCATCAAAACAAGAAAGGCTTCTTCCATGAAATTTTAAAACATGCGTAGTTTCGGAGCGAGAAGGGGGTGGAAGTTACTGCGAGATCGTAAAAGATATTATAAAATGTCTACAAATAATGACGTAAACGATGTCAGCTAAACAAAACCCAATCGAAATAGTATTTAATACATCCAGTTAAAGAATGCAAGTTAAGGTGTTTTCGAAGCTCGCTTTGTGAAATGATATTAATTTCTAGAGAATGATATCGTTGCATTGCGAAGCAGCTTGTTTATACGGCTCAACTATAATTGTAAACAATGTTCAAATGGATGTATTAGTTCAATTGTGATCTTATAATTATCATCATCCTCATACTCAGCTGTTTTATATACACTGCTGAATGAAGGTCACTTTTTCTTTCCACATATCGCGGTCTGCTACTATTCTCATACACTTAAATCCTCATATGATCAATCCAGCTTGTATTTGCAAGTCTTCTAGGTGGCTTCTTTGTTCTGGAAATCCAACGTAGGCATTTATCATCCGTCTTTCGTCTGTTCATCCAGTTACGTGACTGATCTTTACTTGATCTTCTTCCCAGTCTTGATTAGATCTTGTATCTTTATTTGTGCGCGAATCCATTAATTTATTTTCCTGGCCCTCCTAGTTATTCTTAGCATGAATCTCTCCATTGGTCTTTGTCTAACTCGTAATCTTTGAATCATATGCGCATTCAATGTTGATTTTACCCCTGAGACGACCTTACCTTTCGAAATCAAGTGAAGGTAAAATTATAGAGGAAGTAAGTCTTCTTCGATTGTGAGGGTGACAATGGCACTTTCAACATAGGCCCTGGCAGTCATCATACAGAATCCTTTCCTCTCCCCTTTCCCGGCCTGAGCCTTAGATACCTAAAATCCATGAATAAAATTCAAACTCAAATTCAAATGACATAGTGTATCATGACACAATCAACCACCTACACAATCTCCAAAAAAAGAATCCGGAATACCGTCGTTGAACTCAGTGTGTTACTCATAGAGACCAAGAGGATTGCATAGAAGCTACTTGTTTTCTAAGACCTATGTTCCCTGGGCAGACATCTTTAAAAGTTTGGTATTTGAAGTTTTGGAACAAATTAGACTAAAATATAAAACACATTATCCTCTTTCCGTTTCAAACCCTCATTTTAATCTGATATGGCGACTAATGACGCTGTATCTACGTAAATAATAATTAAAACTTGTTGGTTTTAAAAAAAATCACAGTCACATTGTATCCTAAACATCGATTATTATTGATGGTAATCGAGAAATGACGCTTAAAGAAGATTCTTGCTCTACTAAATCATATTAATTAATTGAGAGTGAAAAATCTTTCGTTGGGAAACTTATCTCCATCCCTCTCCAGAATAAGCTTTTAAATCCAGAACTCAGACGACGTGCCTCTTTTCAGAGTTTCTGGGAATTCTTCACTTCCTTTGGGAAATTATCTTGCGCATTTGTTGGACAATTTTTGAATATTGATTTTTCTTTGTTAGAGTTGATTTGAGAACTATGACAATAGCATCCCGTCTAAGGTTCACTGTTATTAATACCGTTAAAGTTCTAAACTTGATTTTCAATGATTTCGGCAGCTCCGAAATGCTGAAGAATTCCCACATCGGTGAATTAGTATCGTTTTCTTACTTTTAATGTCCAATTATCCTTTGAAGTTTGTCGGAGCATTACGTTAACACCGTACATATGAATGCATATGTGTGTGAGTATGTGCACACGTGAGAGAAAGAAAGAGAAAAAGAAAAATAGAGTGAGAAAGCAATATTGCAATTACTATCGACTACATACAGTATATTCAACCCACTTAAAAAAAATCCTTCCATATTCTTGCAGATTTTGAAACAGTTTATTTAAATAAAGGGAATTTCTGCTATTTAATTCGTTATTACCATTGTTCATCTCTGATATAAAAAGTTGTTTTTTTTTGTTTCTGTTTCTGAATCTTTAAAATTATGATTCATATTCCAGAATGTAAAAGGGGACGGGACTACTGGGCTACATCTTTAGAGGCCACGTCACCAGGTAAGATATATAAAGGATGTACCTATCACAGATTGGCTTGTTAATGGCTAATTGCTTGTTATTTATAAATAGATTTGTTTCTTTAGAGCTTCTCTGGGTAAATCAGAAACGTATATATTATTGTGAAAAAGCTATTGGATTAGGAATTAATTTATAAATAACCGCGTGTCTTTGAAGCAAGTCTCGTAAATAAAAAGTATTAATAATTTCATTAGTCAAAATGTATTTAGGGTATGTGGGTGGGGTCAGTTAGACCTTTTGGCTACAAACAAAACACCATTGGTTATTTTATTCTATTATATTACCACTGTGTTACTTATTTTTGCGACCTCTTGGTGGGAGTAAGGTGTAAGGAAACGTAATAAATGTACCTATGCGCCCGTAACATGTAAGTGTGAAAGGGAGACTTCTCCTTTTCACTCTCCTCACTTTCAAGTTTTGTCATAGAACAGCTGGAAAATTTGTAACTCGGGCTAAAACATTTTCTTCTGCTTGACGTGAATGGACTTGGAATCGGAACGAAGCTAGCCGAAGATGCACGAAAGTATTCTCTCTGGTAGCACTTAGACCCAAATGTGGATAGAGAAGGAAGAAAGTTCATTCATACAATAAGATTGAAGATCTCATTGCTTGTTTCGAACCGCCGAGACAGGAGTGGGGGCTTTGTGCTTTTGGAAACTAGACATGTAATCAGCAAGCACGACAAACAGCTTGAGCCTGGAGCGGAATGAATTTCACACACCCACGAGGACAGAAGAACCCCTACTGGCACTTTTGTAAACTGATGGAAATTTACCACGAGACACACAGAAATGCGACTTCAGATTCGGAGATTTGTATATAAATAATTATGATGTTAATTGTTGAAAATAGCTTCAACCTTTCCTAACGATTTTCTGTTTATTGAATATTACTTTACAGTAGTTTATCCAATCAAAATTGAGATTACGGTTGCAATTCGTAGTTGCTTTTACCGAGTTGAAACTCGTAACTGGCTTCGGATCCAGTAAGTTCGAGGTTCTCATATCGAGAAAATAGGAACAGATATAATGTTCAAAGTACAATGCATAATGTTCTATATCATTTAGTATTCTTGCAGCCAAATTTTCGATTCCGGGCAGTTACTACTCAGCGGACTTCGAGGTAAAGAAATCCAGGATTCCAGTTTTCGCCTTGTTTAGATTACAAAACATTTTGCCACATTGAAGTGAACCATAGACCGCAATAAAGTGTAATCGGTGGGGTAATGGTCTTTTGCAGTGACTATTAATTTTACTGAGCTCGACGAGTTTTCAATCCAGTGTGGCATTTGAAATACCCAGCTCACTCGACAATCTTCACCCGCATGTTTGGGTAATCCATTCGACGGCTTGGCGTACTAGCTCTGGATCTACAGTCATGAATCCAGAGACAGCGAAAGTTATGCAACACCCTGGTAAGTGGTAAATTAAATATCGGTCACCATGTAATCCGTAAGAATGCAATCTAAGAACCATTTATGCAATTTTCTGCCTGTTTCAGTTTGGAATTGCAGGGTAAAAGTGGAATCAGTTACACCGTTAGTTCTACCTGTACGTAATTTCCCTTTTTCAGAACACCACCCAAACTGTAGTTCGATTAACACCATACCATACGAAACATGTCTATTGACTCATACTCTAGTGCTCAATGAATTCAAACCTCGAGTTCATTAAGCGTTATTAACAATGATGACACCTAGACATTGCTATTTACTTAACCTAGCAAGAAGAATTCGCAAAAGTTTCGAGAACTAGAAAGCCACTTGCAGAACAAACTCTGCTCTGGAACATTATGTGGTCACCATTTGGGCACTAGTTTTTGTTTGTTGTTTCAGAATTGGTTCCTCCTATCTTCATAAACATAAAACGTACAGTAATATAGAATTCGGTTAATCATTTTGAACAGCCAAGTACCCGTGAGGCATATGGAATGAAATTACACGTAAACAAATCGAGAGGGTTGGTAATTTAAAAAACAGCAAACATAAAGATTGGAAGATAAAATATATAAAAGTTATTTGGGAAGTAATATACGCAAAGATATGACAAATAAATAAGATATAAAGATGTAATAGCGATCACAAACATAAAGAAGAATCGATAAACAAATATCTAAGGAAGAGATAATTTAAATTCGTTTATGAAGTATTGTCCTGAATGGCGCAAAATCTAGGAAAGAGATAAGAAAGAAAATAGGAAAGGGAATTTAAAGAAGATGGATAGAAAAGAAATGAAATTATGAATGAATTCTTATCAACGTTCTGAACGTGCTAATGAACTTCGTAAGGCGGGATATAAAGGTTTTTGGTAAAGTGGGCTCCGAAAACTACATTCAGTACATCTCAGTGGTAACTGAACCAATAACCGTGCTCACAGAAAGCGACCGTGCTAGCGTCCCCCAAGGTCAAGTGATTAAGAGAATAGGCGAGATACAAACGATACTGGAGACAAAAAATATATAAAGAAACTGATAAGAGCATTAGCTACGGAGTGATTAAATACTGAGAGATGCAATTCAGGGTACGAATCAGGCGAAAAAGAGAATGAATCTGACTCATTTACAGTGTTAAGTTAGATAAATAGTGTGCTGAGATAAAATTGAAGCTCAAGATCGGAATGAATTGAAACTCCTTGAAGGACCAACTGCTTGCAGCAGAACACTGGTATTGATTATGAGTTCGTTCAGAATACGTGTGGGAAGCTGCAATTTCCACGAAAAACATAGCAATTAGTGAATGTTTCACTGACACCAGCATTATAAAAAATTATCTGGCTGTCTGGTCGCTCCTCGTAATTAAGTAGCTAGTTTGAGGAATGATCTCTATCGCTGAAAATTTTCCAGATAAAAGGAATGAAAACTTTAAGCGGCTAGGGTTTTCTTGTAGGTACCTATCTGATATTGCTCTGCACCTATCTGGTTTTCTTCTGGTACGTTTGAAGGTACCTACCTGATATTGCTCTGCACCTATCTGGTTTTCTTCTGGTACGTTTGAAGGTACCTACTTGGTCACCCATCTGGTGAAATTAGGTTATGCTTACAAATAGTTGATTAAGATGTACTGGTTAAAGAATTAGCAATCATCCTACCACTAGAAGACAATCGACAATCTAGGGACCTTAGCCACTAAACCAATGGACTGGGTTGATCTTTGTTATGCACTGCTTTATTCTAGCACTGGTATTTTACATTTCACTTTCGGTGTGTCAACATCAGGTATGAAATCTACTTATAACGTTATAGATAATTTTGTGTTTACACTGCAGGTTGTTTAGCTGTATTTGAAAGTACATTTAACACTTCTATTTTCATTAGATTGTTCAGCGAATCCGAATAGTAAAGGTAAGTTATATCAAAACGATATTGCTGCTTTTCTAAACGATTTATTCACTTTTGTGTTCTTTACATGATCTAATATTTTCACTTAAATCTAATTTTATTCACAAGAGAAGGCAATATCTTCACCACATTTATGCTACTCTGTCATTTCACCATTCACCTGGCGCACATGAGAGAAAACATGGAAAAGCTAAATTAAGACGAAATAATTTTAGAAATTGGCAATATGGAGAATGAACAAAAGAAAATCAAAGTCTAAAAGCAAATGTTTTATCTATACCATGATTCTTCGTGCTGTTTTTCAGGTACCAACTTTCGGTGGTGTTACTTTCTAGTTCTTTGTATATCACTCAAAGTGTAGTACATTTTTGTCTCTTAGAATTTTCTTTAAAATAAATTTTTCTGTTAATACTATAATCACCTTTCTGCTTGTTTCATGTTTGGTTGAGTTTGCTCCGTAGGTTTTTTAAACCTGTAACGGAGTATAAATTCGATTTGAATGTGTGAAATTCTCACTTGTTTTGTTGTAAAATTACATCAGATGTTTGGTATTTCAACTCTTAACTTAGAATTAATACTGTCAGAATAATCGTCACATCGTATGCATATATAAAACCAAAAATATATATTCATAAGAATACATGAAACATTTAGTATACCCGTGAGAAACGTTAGACATAAAAAGTGAGAAAGCTCGAACAAAAACATTATCATCACATTAAATTTTGAACAGATAAATAGTATATCTTTACAACAGATAAATCTATGCATTGCCTATAGAAGCTAGATACTTTATTTTGTAGAGTGCACACTTCAAACAGTTTTTACACTTATGTTCATATGTGTCTCTTTTATTGTTTGAGGAAGAGCAATAATATACTGGAATATTTGTCACAAAATTACGTACAGCCTGTGTACATGAACTTGGGGAAAAAGAGAGAAAAAAAGAGAAATAAAGATAGACAAACAGACAGAGAGAGAGAGAGAGAGAGACAGACAGACAGAGAGAGAGAGAGAGAGAGAGAGAGAGAGAGATTCTGCAAAATTAATTCTACTAAGATTTTAATTTGATTCGAAACATTACTGACACAACATTCTAATTTATTGCAATGCTTGCATTTTCTGATTTCAGCTTGTAAAGCCCATCGTAAAGGAAAAGGTAAAGCCATTTTGATATCAGGTTCTAAAATTTATTTGTTTTCATATGTTAAAAAAAACACAAACACTTTCTACTAGAACAGGTTCTTTAAAAAGTGATAATATCTAGGATTTATAATTAGACCTAAGAATTGTTCATTTTGTGAACACTTTAGGATGTTATGTTGCTATATATTTGGAAACTGGATATTATCGTGTTAATGAAGCAAATTATCTGTAAGATTTATTCCGCCCTACTTAAGCGTGAGCTGTTATTATTTCTATTAAAGTTTGCATGTCTTTACTACAAGAAAGATGACTTATAATATCATTCAACGTTATGTTAGACAACGGTTTCATCACATAGAAAATAAGTATTTCGACTTATTGACTATATAACTTATTGAAAGAAAACGAGAAATTCAGTTTCGTTTACATATAAGAAAGTAGTGAAATAACAAGGAGAGAATTTTCAGTTATTATTAAACATTATTTTAAAGCCAAGATATTATTTGCTTATTGCTTTCTAATTACGAATCAGTATCTAGAAGTCTGAGTCTGACTCTTGTGGAAATATTAGTTTAATTTTACAACTTTCTGTGCACTAATTTTATGACTGGCTTCCTTTTCATCACTGCCTTGCAGGTATGAATATGTAGCAAACACGAAGTGCTTTCGAATTCATTAATAATAACTTTCTGGAATAATTGTTGCTCCGTGATCAGTTCTAGAATGTCAATAGAAAGCGATTACTCCTCAGCATCGATTTTAGAATCACTGAATTGCGAACAAGTATTCAAAAACACTAACTTGAACATATCTCAAACTCAACTCCAGTTCTCTTTTCAGAGCGTTCCATGGTTTTTATCTTACATGATTGTAGTAAAGTCTATCAACAAATTGAAACATAGATTAACGAAATATTGTTTTTGCTTTCTAGAATTAAAATTTATAACCGGAATAATGTTTGGAATAGCAACTGGTAAGGGTGACAAAAGTAAGTGTTTTAAGTTCTCAAAATTTCTTTAAACTCTTTAACATATGATTCATAAAACTTGAATTTTATCTGCTTGGATTCTAGATAAGTTTACAATCAGGATAATAATGCGTAATGTCTTGATGGCAGCTAAGTAAGATCTAAGATATACTTTATTGTCAAACTCTTGACATAAATAAAAGAATTCGTATATATATATATTTTGTAGAAAATACTGTTATATTTAAAAAAGATTGAAATGTTGATAATATTATGAAAGTACAAACTTTATGTTTTAAATTATATTTCTAAATTCACTTTGTGAATAATTAATTTGCTCTGCCTTTCTTCTATCCCATGGAAGAATCTAGAGGAAAAAACCTGATAAGTCCTCATTCTCTATTTTTCCAGGAGACTGAATTAAAGATTTCCAATATTTTATTTTCTCAAGCTATTTTTCTTTATTTTCATTTAAAATGGTAAAATATAATAAGGATGAATATTACTATTTAATTTGTATAGATTTGTTTAAGGGACATAACAATGCACGAAATGTTTATCACCAATACATATTTTACAGATAAAGAATATGAGAAATCCATGGAGTATTATGTAATTTAAAGTTTTCTGCTATTAGATTACAAGCACTTGTTATTATTTGAAGTCTCCACTTACATGAATGTTATCCTTAGAGGACTGGTAACGCTCGCTGCCTTATAATTAAGAGCTATTGGATACCCGTTGGGAACACAAGTGGTTCAGAGTACACGTTAAACTGTAGACGTCGTTCTTAGACCGACATCTTCATCCGCTGGAAGGGAATACCAAACCACCTTGACGAGAAACCCTCGTCAGGATCTGCGTTCGGGCAGAATACTCATCATCATCGTAACTCACTTAGATTGGTCTCTTGCTTTATGTGAGTGCAGTCTTAAATGTTTCGAGGCGTCACTAACACGACCAGACTTATTTCACTTCTTGGTAAGCTGTATCGAAGGCATATTTTCTGCTTGAATAGAAGAGTCACTCTCTTTTATGTTTATATTTAGACACAAGTAGGTGGAAATTCTTTCAAAATTCATTCCAAGGGCAAACTAAAAACAACCAAATTAATCCTATCTATGACTATGATTACAAGAACGATTGGCTATTATTACCATTGTGGCTATACCGTCCAAACATAAATTATCCATTAAATTCCTTGGACTTGTCAGAATATTCCCCTGTTTTCCATGGACTCGTAAGGCTCCCTGTATGCGTTTTTAAGAAATTGAAATATCTCTGGACATACGAGGTTGTCAGAAAAAAGATTTAAAAAAAGTGAAATTTGGACTTTCTTCCCCTGTACTGTTCAAGTGTATCTCTTCGTTTACCATCTATCAGCTTGTCTGGCAACATTACTAAAATTCTAGTTCACTTGTATCTTCGTACATTTTTTTACTATAAACAACTAATATAATTAAGGCAACTCGAATAAAGAAAACCACAAATTGCTGACAATTGTCGTAATATCCAAGTGAACACTCGCTATCGACATTGTTCAACATTTAAATCTTCCACACACAATGAATTCCAACAACTGAGAAAAGTAATATTCATAACATAGTTCTCACACTCTTTGCTACCTACGTGTATTACATTTTCCTTACAGGCCGGAGGTTGTTAGCTCCAAAATACACTTTTGTGATATAAGTTCACCATATTGCACAAGGATATAGCAACTGACATTTAACGTAAGGCACTTCGCAATTTACATGTACATTATTGTCTCCTTCGTATAGGTTGATATTTTTAGCCATAGTTTTTCTGCTTCTTAGTCTTTAGTACAAAATATATATATATATTAGTCTGTAGGGATATATATTGCTGGAATGAATGTGGCAATAATTTTGTGCCATTATTTTACAATGGTAAATGTGATCAGGAAAATGACGCGTCTGCAATCACAGTGTCAAATCTAGTCAGGATCTGGCTAATGTTCTAAGGGAAGTTCGAGTACAATGAAATACAGATCTGGTAGTTAATAGGGCAAAACCCACTAATGTTTATTTTACTGCAACTATTCAGTAAATGCCCCTATTTTAAATTAATAATATTACGATTACGCCAAGTAAAAATTTCAAATAGAGAAAATGAAATTTGTGATTCTTTATCGTAACGTAAATTATCGCATTCAGTCAACGGAAATATGAATTTGAAAATTTGTTCACTCCAATGAGCAGAAAGTAGTATATTTCAGTGTCCTACTACAAATTAGAGAACACACGATTCCTTTTACCGCAACGGTTTTGCTCATGGAATGTTCTTCCCGTATATCTATTTCTTATATTTTTAGGTACGTTAGCTTGGGTTAGAACATCTTAGTTTCAATTACCTTAATGATATGTTTAGTTAGGGAAGTAAGATCAAGTTAATTTCATTACTTACGCTGATCTCTATTAATGTATCCTTCACTATTTCTTCTTTTGTTATTATTATAATTATTATAATTACAGGTACTACATGACACCCTAAAGATATGCAGTACAGCAAACGAATATCAGGACACAGTTGACGTACAGATGTTCTAAGGAAGACCAGACATGGTGTTATTGAACATTTTCGAGTATTATGAGATATGATTTCTTGGACTTCTTAACATTTTCTGAAAAGTGATATGTGTTTTACTGTGTTTAGAATGACACTATTTCTTTTTTTAAGTTCATTGAGTAGGGCTTAAAGTTTTATAACGTTCCTTTAGTTACTTATGAAGAAGTTTGTAATAATAGAAAATTTATTAATGTTATTATATTTATACATTTACTTTTACTTTTCATATTACACGTGGATTTGTTTTTCGTAAATCTGAGATGGTGAAATTATATAATTGCTTTTTCAGATAATTATATGATGAGTGATAAAAATATATAGCGTAATCAACTAATTAATATTAATAAGAAATTTTCGTAATGTGTACAAAAACACAAATGCGATTAAATAGTAATATTCATATAGAGAAATAGACAGTTTTGTAAATTTTAACAGTGCTGTCTTCTACTCTACGGCAATATACTTGTAAAGGAGTCATGTAACAGAGATTAGATGTATGTGTTATAACTTATGTTCTGAAGTTAGGATATTGTGTAGAATAATTTGTCGTTGAACGTATCAGCTCAATATAGTATCAAATGTGATTATTTCTTTTAATTTTGAGGCTCAGTGAGACAGGGTTAACCGAAACAAACAATTAGGGTGAAATTTCGTCGCAGTCATCTAATATCTGTCTCCAAAGTGCTGTATTACTATCATTCGTAGGAGACAGCATGCTAAAATCATTTATTGAACATCCTGAAGATGGTTGTTTCCAAATAGGTAATTGAATGAGGAAGGCGATTATTCGATACTTTACATTCTTCTATAGTTCTCTGAGTTAACCTGTTGCCATGAGTTCAACATCTACTAGCAACAATAATAATTTTTAATTTATTTTATTAGGTGCCGATAAGTTAAGTTCGAAAGGAAATAAGTAAAAATAGTGAGGAATAATGCACCAATGCTGCCTGAAATAACATGGTATTATTGCCCAAGCCAATGCACCTAGAAGATGGGACAGCTTTGTCTAGGGATACCTGCAGATTTTCGCCGATGGTGTAGCAGTGCGGTCTAAGGCGTTAGGCCCACGACTTGAAAGTCCCGGGCTCGAGTCCAGGCAGGGTCTTGAAGTTTGTAGATTTTAATTAGGAAAGGTTGTAAAGGGTCGAATCGTGACGAACCGAAGTACAAAGTTGCTAGACTGGCCCATATAAAATTACAGTTTACCAAAGCTTTTTAGCTGTGTATTTTCATAATTATGATGTCATTCGACTTAGCTATAGTCAGTGACCAAATATATGCTAACATTTCTTACCGCGATGCTCCATATCCTCTCCAAGGCACACGCTACACTCCAATATAAACATTTGTGGTTTTGCGGATCTCCGTCCGATTTTCTTAATTCAGGTGCCAATTGAACTACTCTATGTGAGAACAAATTCAGAAAATATCCTTGTCGGGACCTGTCACCTATACTGCATAATAAAAGTTCCGTCTCTACCATAAGTTAGGTGCTATGGAAACCCCTGAAAATGTTTTTTAGTTTTTGTGTCATCCGGTTCAGGTGACGTAACTGCCCACTGATCTACAAGACATTTGCGAAAATAAGCTGAGATCCATTTAGCATCCATAAGCTAATTTTGGACAGTGTAGGATAACTTTGGAAGTTAGAGATCGTTGTGCAGAGAAGGTTATGGCCTAAAATAAGACTTTATTATCGTTATGACAGGTAATAGCGGAGGTTTTGATAGCAGGAATTGCTCCCAGAAAACAAATTTCAATAAACAATCTTTATCGTTCGAGTTTCCACAATTATTAATAGAGCAAATCACCTTCTGATATTCACTATTTATATTCTGCATAACGTTTCTCATATCATTGCATCTGTTTGTAATCTAATATGATTATTTGCTATCCGAGGACCATCATAATTATTTGTATTGATTCACGTGATTATATTGTATATTTTGTTTTATTTTTGTTATTTGATGGTATGCAAAAATAAAAATAACCATAGGTTAAGTGAGTGTTTAATTTATTAAGGCTGTGCATGCTATATGTTTTATTGGACATTTCAAGTTATATTCTTCAGTTTTACAATATCTTAATGTTGTTTTCGAATTTCAGAAATAAAGCGATAACCCATTGATTTATTCGAGTTCTTTTGTCATTTTCATCCTTAAATTAGAACAGGAATGCAGATAAGAAAGTCACTCTTGTCAAGAGTAACTAGCTTTGTTAAAATATAAGAAACACATATGTTTACCAAATACCTGTAGCCCAGTAGCGACAGTTGCAGATGTTCGGAAATGTACTTATGATGACTCAGCAGTACTTGAGTTTAAGTTCTACTCCTGGCAGTTATTCCTATTTTCTTCGGGTTTCCTCAGTTTCGTCAGACGAATGTATTAAGCCCCTGTCCACTCTACTTTACCGATCTCCTTCCAGGTAACCTCATACCTATTTGGAGCGCACATGTAACATAAATGAATAAAGATGGCTAAATAATTAGTAACTATTTATTGAATTCCAAAGCAAGATATTTCAGAACAGCATAGAAACTTGTTTTCAGTTTATTGAATATCTGTAGTAGGTTACTCATTATTCAAGGAATGAGTGTACCTTTTCCTCTGTCCTATTCGTTTAAATTGTGTCAGGTTCAAGTGTCAAAATTGACTGCAGACCATCGTAGACTAAATGCTCGCGTAGCTGTGTCATGTATGTGTTATATTGTTGGTAGAGCATACATATTTAATTTAGTATTAAGGCAAGGGAACGACTAAATCTAAACAATTACTTGAATACGCAACATACTCAAATGTAGGATTCTAAGTTTCCGAAAGTGACTAATTCAATTTTAACAACTCAAGATAAGTCTTGATTTCTTCCCATAACACTCACCTTTGGTAAATCCAGAATCTCAAAATAACAGAGCTTCTACCAAGTACAAAAGCCTATGTCTAACTTACCTCTCACTTCTCTCTTACATAGGTTTACGTACCATCTGCTTAAATTCATACTAGAACATGAACATCGCCAATTCATTGTGATCTGACCCCACACAATCGTGACGTATACCTGAGTATGCAACGCTGTGTGACGTCAAATCTGATTCCATATGGTGCAATTTTCAAGTGCTAACATGAAATATCAAATGTAGTTCTCTGGTTACCAATGTCCCTAACGTGTTGCCTTTCCTTATTTAACATTACTGGTTTTATAATTTTTTTCTGCACATATTGTTTTAGAGCAGATTTGTCGTTTCTTTTCAATATTTTCATCTATGCTTGAATAATCAAAAGTAAAACAAGAAAATAACAATTAAAACTTTATTATTCTTTAAAGGTAACGTTTTCAGATTTTCAGAAACGTTTTGCAGACAACGATTGCCACATTATTGACGGCTATAGTAGAGTGATTGTACGCGTAACGCACTGACATTTAGAATACACTTCTCGACTTTAATTGCCTTATAACTTCTGTTATAATTGCAACAAAGGCGATTTCAGCTCATCCTTGGATAGAGGAGACAATGAAGAAGACATTCCGGGTGAAAGAACACGTAATCAATAACATACTATATATTACTTAATGTTAAAGTTGACATTTTTGCAACTTGCACTTACAATCAGACATACATTTCCCCCAAATTCTCTGAAAGTATGAACCTTCCAAAGAATTAAAAAGAAGACACTGAGGGTGAATGTGTTAAGTTTAATTTCCATTTAAAAAAATCGAGAATATATTAATATAATGAGCGTATAGGAGGAAAAACAGCGTCATGCACTGACATCGGTGAATTATCATATGATTTTGTATTGTAAGTATTGATTTATTTTTGTACATTCTGATAGAAATAAACTAAAGGAATCAATTACAGATTCTAGATAAGATATCACTATAAGGAAGAGCAAAGGGCGCACTTGTATATCAAAGTGTAAGTGCGGGGTTGAAAATTCTAGTGCGTGACTGCAACTTTTATAATAAAAATTATATTTTAATATAAGCGTGTTATATAATCGAGAACGTGATCCTCAGTATTTCTGTTAGCATATCATGTCTCCAATTAGCATTTGCTTAACCTCTCGGAGATATACCGCAAATAAAGTCGAAAAGTATATTCTGAATGTCAGTTTGTGACTCGTGGTATTGCTTGTTAATGTTTTACACAAAATGTATTCTGATTAGAGGAAAACGTTTTAAATATTTTTTGTTTAGCATTTGACTCTAACGCGCCACATAAAGGCATATAACGTTTCACCAAATGTTCTGCAGTACACAGTACTTTTCGTAGGATACTAAAAGTTGCACAGTCATCATCATCTGGAAACGTCACGCACTCACCACACTATGTTAATGATTTGCAGAAAAACTATTGGGATTAGAAACAAAATGTAAAATACATTTTTGTTCAGCATTTGACTCTAAAACACCATGCAAGAGCATTTTACTTTGCATCAAGTATTCTGCAGTGTATAGTAATTTTTATATGTAGAGCGTCACGCACTGACATAATTATGTAGTCGATTTTTATAATGCTTGCCAGGGTATGAGGACGATTATTAACAAACAAACCAATAGTATATGTCAATATAGAAAAGAATGAAGTTTAATATACCATTTTTTAAACTTTAAATTCGTACATTTTTAGCTGAATAATTCACTGTTAATGAAGTAAAATTGTAGCTATTTTCATGAATTTTTTAATCACTCCAAAACAGGAGCTAATTAAGCATTGGCACTAATATTTCATTACTTTATGTAAACATGAATCGTACATCTCCCAAGAATCGATTGCACTAATTAAAATAAATGCACGGTACATTTCAATTTTTACCATCCGGTATGACATATTCCTGGAATTGCTCAGTATATAAAATGTTAAGGGGGTTCCTCGCTCCGAACCTCCATTTTTAACATTTTTCAAAATATTAAAAAAAAAAAAACTAAGAGTACTATCAAAAATGTAAGTTCATAACGCACTAGAACTTACAAATTACTATGAAATACAATTTACAGCGATATAGAGATCTTGTCCATTGATGAGTGATACGCTTTCAAAAATTATGATTTCATTATTTAATTGAAGTCTGAACCCTCATCAATCGACAAGATTTCAAGATCGCTGTCCATTGTATTTCATAAAAAACTAACTCTATGGTTTATGAAAGTCGCAAGTTAATAGCCGCAGTAACAAACGTTCGCCATTGGATTCTATCCTGGACAATATCAAGCCAGTTTTCATCATGAATACATACTTCTCGAATATATCTTCTAATATTGTGCTTCCAACGACGTCTCGGTCTTCCCAATGGTCTCCTTCCATTCGGCCTTCCAATGAGGATAGAATATAGTCTTCGTTAATATAATATCGGAGGAAATAATGTTCCGGAGCTGGAGTGAGGAGTCCTCTGAAGGACATTACCTAAAAATGTACATTAAGTAAAATAAAATTGATTTTGTTGATATTTATTCCTTGCTCATCAGAAATATATAATATAATTTAACAGTGTTATTCTTTTATAAATCTTCGACATTAGAACAATGAGTGTCATTCACAAGGAGGGCAATTTAAATTGCAGACCCTTAGGAAGTTTTGCTCAGACCTTAGGGCTTATAGATGATGATGGGCGAATTACTGGAATAAAGAATGTGAGAGGAAAGGGGAGAACCCGAGAAAACGCACGCATACTGTGTTTGTCCACCACAAAGCTTAAATGATCGAACCGATGACCTCAAGCACCATAGGTGAGCACTCTACTACTGAGCCACCGCGGCCCAAAACGAATACTGTTTTCGGCAAATTTAGCATTAGTAATTAACTACTGAGAAACATAGCGCTGGAAGTAAACAAGTAATAACAATTAGTATTCAATTAAATGGTGACGTTGACATTGTATGATAACGAACGCATGTTAAGTAGCATATTTGTCAATAATCAGTCGAAAGGTGTTTACTATTATTACTCGCAACACTGCAAGATTTTTATTAATTAACCAATAGAAAGACTCATGTAAAATAGTAGCAACTAATGAATAACAGTGGCGTTGATTGGTGAAGACTTTGCGTATCCACAGGGTTGCATTCTTTACCATTTCTACGTAGCCTAATACATAAGAGAAACATGTTATATAAAATTTGAGCTTTATATATGAAATCCATTTTCTGTCTTAATTCGCAGTTGCGTATGAAACAACAGAAGTATTTTAAAGTCATGCAGAACCATAATGGAATTCAGGTCATTTTAAGGTTTGAGACAAAGTTTACACGATATTCTGCATCTTGTAAAAACAGTCTGTATTCACTTCAAGGAAACGTTCTGAAGTAAACATTCCATCAATAAATAAGAAACTAGATATTTGAAGTTTTGTTTCTAGAATCTAATAAGTTCATAAATGTGTGTCTGATTCCCAGATTGATAAATTCAGTTATTTTTCTGTATGAATATTTGGGGTAAGGAGAAAATGTGTTTTTATCTGATAAAATACATTTTGTGTTTCAACGGTTTTACTTTGAATTAAAGTAAACGAGAAATAATTTATTTTTACGTCATTTTTGTTGACCCAGAAATACATATTTATGAATATATTTTTATATTAAGATGTATTAACTTTGCAAATACTATAATTGACGCATAACTACGATTCTGAACCCTGCAGTTGATATTAACACTACACTGTGAGATAGAATAGAAGTATTTAAGTATACTGCACAGCTCTATTTGATGATGCATTTTAGTCTAATCAGATATAAGAGTTCTGTATACTTGAACCTTAAACTAATTGGTTTACAAATCTCGAGTGAAAAATTTTATATAGGAATTCTAGCTTCTTGTTTTAATTTTTGGTTTCAACTTTAAAGTTTGAACCCCTCCAGCAAGAGCTCATTAGCGGCAAGTTGTATATTTGTCGGTTTTGAAAACTATTTTAAACTATGACGATTCTATATACATATTTTTAGTTGTATTCTGTCGTTCGAAGTGTAAATCTGTTCAAGACAAACGAATTATTCGATATGTTATAGAAATGATCTACCTGTGTGTGCGATAGTGATTGGATAAATATTTTACCATATATAGAAGGATTAGTTAATTTTAAAACATTATCAGATTTCAAAACATCGAAATATTTATCGAATGTTGTATTCAATTTTGAAGTTTCTCCAGAGTGTTTTTGAAACTTGGTTTGGAGACTGTAGCGAGATAACCAAATATTCCAACAATGAATGATGTTGACCTTTCATTTTCAAATCTACACTAATACACATGATTAGCAGACAGGGAGCGTTACAACTCACCTACATGGGGCACTATTCAAATATTTAAGTTCCCGAACTCTTTGTTGCATTAGATACCAGCTTGTAAATAATTGATAATTCTTTTTTTTTTCAGCAGACGAGGTTAAACCTATAGTTACCCGACTACCAAGCTCTGGTCCTCAAAATTTATGAAACTGCGTAACTTATACAAAGAAAACAGAACTTCGACTCTCCTTCGCTTGATTGATTATGATTAATTATTAGGCTTGCTTCTTGTAAATGTAGTCATGGATTCGATTCCCGAATGGGCCTATTGAACGGAGTAGTTCGGGACCTAATTTTCCAAAACCCTTAGTCTAATGTTTAGAAACTCACCTGCTCGTTTAGGACTTTAATACAAGCTCAGTGACATCAAAAATCGAAGTAGCAAATAAAAGAAGTTTGTTACGTGAATAACGAAATTACAGTGAAACATTACTGTAATAATTATGTTCGTTTTTAAGTTTCGTTGTTGATTTAAGAACGTTAAACGAGGTTTTGCGTCGATTGAATCAGTTTTCTTTTTGCTCTTTCCTTTTCTTGCCTGGATGTCCTTAGGTGTTTCAAACAATTATGTGTTTATTAATTTTTTTCTCTCAGTCAAAGCAGTAAACTCATGAATAACGCTAACTACACCATAGTTCAATAGCGAGTCTGCGAGAAATAATAAACACCGGTAACTGTGAAACAATATGTCTTTATTTTCCTTTGGAACAAGACCTCATCCTCTCAGCTTGTGTTTCCTGCCGCGGCTCCCTCCTTCTATGATTCCAAAATAGCTTAGTACATCACTGCTTCTAAGTACAGTATGAAAGAAACGGCCGATGCCATCCTATGGGAATAATTTGTCCAAATATTAATCTTTAATTGTCTTTGGTTTTGCATCATATGGGATACGATACACTGCATCTTCAAACCAATTCTCATAATTTTATGGTTTACGGTTTTTTTCTATTATCAAAGATATACATTATTTTGTTTACTTGTTACAATAAAATTAACTCCTTCTCTCCGTCAGGGACGGCTGTCAGATGCTGTATACGCTTTAGTGATTCATCTTTTGATTACTTGTACTTTGTGAAAACAAATACATATCTTCTATAGTGTTCAAAAGAATTGTGCCACTTTAGTATGAAATCTACTTTCAATAAAATGTATAGTTATGTATCACATTTTCCGATGTCTGGATTGTTTCATACATTTTATTTTCAAAATAATATGCTAGAAAGTCTTTTATGATTTCTGTAGTTGAAATAATAAATCGATTAAATAAAGGTGACGTGTCTAAAGAACTGTGTTTAATCTTTCAAGGTAAATTTTTTAAAAGACTTTTGCATCAGGAAAACATGTCGCAGGTTTTTATAAACACTGGTTGAGCAAGACAATAAAAATATGCTGTGGTACTCTTTCATAAGAAGAAGGATGTTTCGATGTTTGCTGACATTTTCTAAAGTAACATGAAAAATACTATATAGTGAGTATAAGCATCAAAATATTATTATTTAGAAACAGGATTTGTATTTTGTGAATTTAACACTTTATTCATCCATAAACGGAATTGCGGTTATTGTTATTGACGTAGATTGGATTTATTTGTGAAATAATCTTTTGCAAAGATATGAGAAATATAATATGATATCTTTACCTAGGAGCTAAACTGCGGTATGTTACGTTTTGCAAACCTCGAACTCAGTAGATTGTTTTATAGATTTGATCACGCACTTTCACGTGATTTCCTACATGGTGTTGCATAATTAATTGCCAATTCTACTACACAAAACAGACAACGACATTGTTGTGTATAGCTCGAGAAAGAGTTTGTTGAAAAATACAAAACAATGCACCGAGCTCGAGTTTGGCAAGAAATTGACAGATTGTAGTTTACGTTCCAAGGTACAAATATATAGATAAAAATTGGTACATCCGTATTTGTATTAAAACATACTTCATATTGTATGCAAGTACCAAAAGATGATTTGGAAATGTTTATATCTAAACTTACGTTATATAAGCTGTCAACATACAGCGCTCATAACACCATGTATATATTAAAATATGTACTAAATTGATGGTCTTATGAGCAGAGTCTATTGAATTAAATATTTGAATTGAGCAAATGGAAAGGTGCCTTTAGTAAAACACTGATTTCGTTTATTTATTTACACGTTTGTCGTAGAGAGAAGATGATGAGAAGTTTTATGATAAGTTCATCCATCTAGGAAGTGAAACAGTCTCAAAGAACTTCTGTTTATTCGAGTCCTGCTTGTTTAAGTAGAAATGATGTTTATATCAGTTGTTATGAATTGAAATTACTTCATCGATTTGAGACACTTTGGAGTAGGTTGTAAGTGAAGAAAACCTCACTGAAAGGTTCTTAGTAGGTCGTCCGTCATGGTCGATGGATGTGAGAGGCTTGTAAATATCAATGAAAAGCTATACCACTTCGAGGACAGTTCCTTGATATTCATCCTTTCTGGTAAAAGCTACTGAGGATTTGTTTCAATCATTTAACTAAAAACATGATTGGTCACCATTCTACGACAGAATGGAACTTCCCTGATTTCTATATTTTTGAATCCATAAAAACAAAAACATTTAAATGGACAAGGGCTTGTGATGGATAGAAAAGATGATAGCAGGTGCTCGAGTTCTACTCGTTTCCCAGGACAACAAGTTTTCGAGAAAGCCATTCCCTGCTTTGTTTCTCAAGGGCATATATGTATTGATGAAAAGCGGTTATCTAAGAAGAAAATTCACGGAAAAGTACCTTTCCATTTGATCACTGTTTTTGTAAATAAAGGAAAATCCCAATATTCTTTTATTTATTGATGAATCTGTGGCATTTGACACCAAATCTTATGGATTACACGAGCATGGCTTTTCCGTGAAAAACCTTGATAATGACTTTACCAAAGCAAAGCCCAATCAGGTTAAAATAATATGTTATTGTGCTATAATATCAACAAACCCTAAAGACGAATTGTTTGATGAATATATTAAGCAAGCGAAACAAGCGTATAAGGTATCGTAAACGGATACATTAAGAAATTTATATTAGTCACTTGAAGGGAGATACATTTCAGGGCAAATAGTAGTATAATTCCTTAACTATGAGAATATATTGATATTTTTGATGTAAAAGAACTAATCAATATACGCTTTAAAGGGACGTAAAGGTGATCTGCCCGGTGCAGATGGAGCAAGTACTTCAAAATCATATTACTTGTTTTCCATCCATTGAATAAAATTAACTTGAAAACAGTTTTGTAGTCAGTAAACAGTTAAGAATTGGGTTAAACATCATGACAGAGGAACAAAGGAACTTCGATTGGGTGGTACTGAATGAAAAGTCCTTTCTTACCAGTCGTTTCTTGAGTGGCAACCTTACACTGATGTGTGCGGTAAGATGCAGATTTTTCAATGCGAGTTTAAAGATTCGAAGAGCCGTTGCGTGTACATGTAGCTTCATGCAATTCTAACAGTAATAGCATGAAAGTTTAATGTCTATTTGTGCAAAAGTTTTTCTATCCTGTTTCTTTTAGTTACTCCACAATCAATGTTACACCAATATTTAATGATATATGGAATCTTGCCTCAATCTACTACATTTCTCGTATTCGTACTTGACTTCGTATTCTCTTTCAGTCTTAATTCAGTGTAATATTTTATACAGAAAATACGATATTTATGAGATTAAATAATTAAAAGGTAAACGCCTCTCTATTTTCAAATAGAGACTCGGCATTTGCATTGTTCGATTTTAACCTCCTGTCGGAAAATTTTCTCACGTAGTATCAAAACCTGAGTCTACTTTTATATTGCAGCACAATTAGGCAAGTATGCAGCTGGTTACTTTCAATTTTAATGTATACATTTATGTTGTAACTATGTAATAAACTCATCAGATGCTGAGTTCTTTGAGGATAGGGAAAGCGAAAATTATGTAAGTTTATGCCTTTTACCGATATTTGTCTTGTGAAACTGAAAAAATAACGAAAACCCACATAAAAGGACCAATAAGATGTTCGTGGTTTGATTACGGTGTCCATTTTAAAGGAGGGTCCATTGGCAACACGGTGGGTGATATGGACTTTGTACCTGGTTTTATTATCTCAATACGTTATATTATTCTTCAGCCACTTTGACAAAGCATTATTACAGCACAAAATCTGACAATCTTGGCAATAAGCAGCGGAACCTACCATTGAAGTTAATTTAATCTATTGTGCTTGGTTATTTCAGTATCAAAATGGGATAAACATTTCAACATACTTTCTGATTACAAATGTTTCGTCGGGTTTCGTGAGTTTATGAAAAAGGACTAATACACTTACAGTGAAACAACATACCGCAAAAGAATAAGAAACTGTCTAAGTTTTAACGTGTAATTTTTCATACGTGTAACTTTCACATCTAGCGACAGATGGCAGCAGTTGTGAAAATGGCATCTGGGCAACATAAAGCGTTTTGTGTCTTGGAATATGAAAAGTGTCATTTAGTCGTTACAGTTCAGTGTGCATTCCGAAGACAGTTCGAAACAGAAGCTCCAGGACACCAAAGGATATAGCGATGGTTCAAGTTGTTCAAGAACACAGGTTGTAGCTGAAAACGTACAAGTATAGGACGTCCTACTGTCTCAGATGAAACAGTGGCGCGAGTGCAGGCTATTTTCACTCGCAGCCGATATAAGTCGACACATCGCGCCAGTTATAAACTTGGCAATGTACCACCACTACCATCCAATGTGGCTGAACTCAAGGAACGCATCAAACATGCATTCACAAACATCACTCCCTCTATGCTAAAATGCGTTTGGGCCGAATTGGACTACCTCTTAGATGTGCGTTGTGTGACCACAGGAAGCAACATAGAGCATTTGTGATGATGCTGCCATCTGTGGCTAATCGTGAAAGTTACAAGTATGAGAAATTCCGCATTGAAACTTGGACAGTTTATGATTATTTTGAGGTATGCTGTTTCACTGTAAGTGTATTAGTCTTTCTTTTAAAAATAAATTCACTAAACTCGATGAATCATTTGTAATCACCCTGTATTTTGTATCAGACTGAATTCTGTAATCATTCTCTTTTACTACAATTTGAAAGTTTCATTATATACTTTGTTAACTTGCAGGATCTTTCCAAGAAACGTTGAATCATTTGGTTTTATAACTTTCATTGTTTTTTTCAATGCTTATTATTTCTAGACAGATGAACTATGGGATCTCAAGGTACGACTTGTACCTTTGTTGTGATAATGATGGCGATAACATCACTAGAATGTTCCCGTCATAGTAAGTGTTATCTATACATCTACACCTTTATTATAATTATTTTCTTGTATTTCCCTGCTCTTTAGTTTACTTTATTATTTCTTTATTTTATTAAAATTAGTTTCGAATGATATGCCAGCATGTTCAATGTGAACACGGTATATAAAATTTAATAATAATAACAGACAATGAATATATACATAAAGCTTTATTTCAGAATAACTTAGTTACTCATTTCGATTGCTTACAATGTAGATTTTATATTTTATTGGTGTTATCAGAAATTAAAATTTTATTTGTTTTGATAAGAAACTTTTTTAGCAAATTAAGTTGAATTAGACAAAATATTGTAACAGAACTCAGTAAGTTTGATTTAAAAAATAATAATTTCTAATCTAACGCGAGATTTGATAATCACTCTGCTTGGGTTATTACACTTTGTTAAGTAAAAATTTTGCAACAGAGAAAGGTTAGTCATGTTATTATCACGTCACTGTCTTATATTCAATATTACCATTAACCAAAGTACCAAATCAAGATTTGATTAGGAATTCTACAATGTGTTCAATCAATTTTAAGTAAATTATACAAAGTTGTAAACGTTTATCATGTTTCATATCAACTCTGTTGGAATTGATTTCTATATCTGTGATTTGGCAGAACTCTTTGTGTGACGTCGTATTTGCTACATACTTCGTTAAAATGTGTAATAAAGATGAATCAACATGACACTTTCCGACAATCAGTGGTTTCCCAAGAGACCTGAAATAATGTAAATCACTTTGAGTAAAAGATGGGTGATAATGACACACAATATATTGTTTCCAGATTTTAGCAACTGCCTCATTTCTTTGAAACAAAGTGGGGTTTTCAACTTTAAGTATGAATGAAAATGAGAAGTTACACAAATAAGTTTCTTACGCTCTAGATTTGGTATAATCTATTATTTTACAGTTTCTATATTATTGGCTTATACCCACTTCAGCTCAAGAGTAGTACCATATGTGATATACTATGACGTCAATCTAGTTTACTTAACACTTATAAGAGAAACATATGAAGATATTACAATTTCTCTTTAGATATTTGTGAAAATTGAGTCCAAATT
Source organism: Lepisma saccharinum (assembly GCA_022664845.1). Classification (NCBI taxonomy): domain Eukaryota; kingdom Metazoa; phylum Arthropoda; class Insecta; order Zygentoma; family Lepismatidae; genus Lepisma; species Lepisma saccharinum. The sequence goes on along the minus strand of JAGDQP010008378.1, from coordinate 19,013 downwards.
TATTGAGAAGTTATTGGAGAATATGTTAAAAATCTTTAAATGATCTACTATGGCCTATAATATCTTATTGTGCATTTATAGAAAAATAAGTACATCAAGAAAAATATTGAAAATTATTGCTCAATTCAATAATATTTATTCTTTGCGTTTTTTTCAGCAACATTTAGACGTAAGTGTCTGTTATTGTTTTACTGTAGAAGGGAATGTAATTATATATACATAGACACAAACTATTTTTACATTGTTACTAAAAAAATAATGGAAGTCTATATACTAAGGGTAGTCAAAAAGTTCGCGAACAGTTTGTATAACTCAATATTTGGCGTCACTCCTTTCGAAATATGATCCTTGCGCGCACACACTCACTTCAATGGCTCTACAATTGGTGGAAGAAATGGCGGTACTCATTGTTAGGAATGCTTAGAAAGATCTGTGTTGCATTTCCCTGGATATTTACTAGAATTTTTTACTGATTCTTCACGAAATTGTTGAAATGCTTCAAATGATCTCGGATGGAGACTTGCCTCACTTGCAAACGTTTTTCACAACCGCGCGTTGTTCGAATTGCGACATTGTGACTATTGCACTCGACGCCACGTAAACTGATACTGAAGCGTCAGTATACACATTACGTCATCGTACATACAAAGCAGCAAAACAACTTCAAAGTATCACATACGTATACAGACAGTTTACAATTCCTACACGTTAAATACTAGATCTCTTGCACTTTCCGTTCCTGTTCAATTGATGGTGTTCGCGAATTTTTTGACTGTGTAAAGGGAAATACAAATACTCGTTGAATATACCTCCACTCAAATTCTTGACAGATTTCAAGTTTCTCGAAAGTACACCGAACGTAGTGAGGACAGTTAATAAGAAATAAAATGAAATAAAAAATTAAATAAAAAAATAAAGAAATACAAATAAACAGTGTATCAGAAAATATATTGTGATTATGTGTACAAATAATGTACCGCATCTTTCATATATTATGGACAACCTGATCGTACATTACTAATGAAGTTAGTACTTTGTTTCAAATTTAGAAAAAATAATCAGAGTTATCATTTTCATGTACGTTTAGTGATCTGGGTCGGGAAAGGTCCGAGGTTAAGGAAAAGTTAAAAAATAAAAAAAATGGCAGGTATTTTCTTAAATTGGATTTTCGTGTTTAACGTAATTTTCATTATTATTCTGCTAATTAAACTTGTATTGACTTTAAATGTTTCATCAGATTAAAACATCACTTTTAACTAATAGTTTCGTCTTGAAATAAAATGTTGGTCTGACTTTCTTATCATAAAATTTTAATTTTGTAAAAGATAATATTCGAGAAGCGATACAGCGCCACAGTTCAGTCTCACTAACATTTATACATTTATCAAAGCTTCTTCATAGATTGGGGAAATATTTGAAGTATTCTTTATTTGATTACAAAGCTTTGTTAGTTTGGGAAACGTCTTCACATTGAAGAGTCATCAGTTATCATTTTAAACTATTCTAAAGAAAGAAATGTTTTATTTATAGATATATATTGATTGTGGTAGTTCAGAAATATAATATAACTATCATAATTCATAATGTTCATACATTTAATTTTAGTTTAAATTATCGTGGTTTAACAAAACAATCTCTAACAAAGTGCGTTTTGCTTTAGTTATTATAATGAAAATTTTTGTGGCCTAACCAATGCTTTCTACAACCCAACCCAACCTCATGGGGAAAGATAAGAGCTAGGTGTTAAACAATGAAGGGTTTGTCTTAAAATAAATACAATGTACCTTTTCCACAATAACTTCATAATTTTGCTTTCACGAACGAAATTGATCGGAGAGGCACTTAGTTCATTTTTCTTTGGATTTATGTCATACGTTCTCAGGTCAATTTGTGGCTGGAACATCAAGTTTCATGCTTGGCCACTTCTTAGTTACAGAAACTTTGTATTAGACAGCGCTAAAATTAGGAAGACGATGGTTCTTCTACTACATGGCGTATTTATCTATTAGACCTGCCAAAATATCGACAAGTAAAGATGAATAGTTAAATTGTGGAGTTTGGTGTAATGAATAATAAGTTCAATTGATTCATTTCTTGCCGGAATTTAATACAGTCATAAAGAATCATTTGTCAAGTAAAAATATATTAAATGGTTTTGCTGTTTTACGTTCCGTCAATGGGAAGGTTAAAATTTCTCATTAAACAATAAAAGTCAATTTGAATTGTTACATGTGCTTTGCAAGAACTCGGTAATTTAATAGCCTTTTGATTACGAAGTTAAAGTGTCCACCTGGACTGCTAAATAAATTATTTCGTTAAAGTAATTCTGATTTTCAGAGTAAATAGTAATAACTGGAAAAATCATTATAAATTGTGAGTAAGTAAAATCCGTGATCTTGCATTTCAGTAGTGATACTAAACTACAAAATTACTAAATAAATTTAATATTTCAGTTTCTGTAAAATCGGTGAAATTCGATCTTTTTATTAATATTGATTGTAGTAGTGAATTAATTTCCCGTGGCAGATTGAATTAAAATTAGGTGAGCTACTTCTAAGGAAATAATATCTAAACTAACTTATTAGTTGAGTTATTTAAATAAGTCTTTAAGTCAAGAAGTTGACAAACTAATTTGAATTAATTGAAGATAAATTTACATTTAATTGATATTTGGTTTGATTAGAATCATTTGATTTATACCTGAACTAATCTATTCTAAAACTGGTAAATAGAGTTACTAATAGATTCGGTAAGTTTTCGTACCAAAATCTATGGCCTCGAGGTTAGTCTCACCATTTTGGGAAGTGGGCATGAGAGTGAATATATTCAAACTTCACGTTTTTTAAATTGAATAATGAGAACTGCGTTAGACACGGCTATTCTACGATTGCGATTAACTTTTGATACTTAAATTTGTCCTTAAGATATTTTGTAGGTCGTAGTTTTTCACTGATTGATCTCTGAAAATGAAAATAGTTTCTTGTAGTATCATCGCTTAGATGATAGATTGGACAGGAGGGTCATATTACTTATTAGGGTCAACCACTTAATTTCTTAATACAATTTGTATTTAAAATTGAAGCTTGAGTGTTATCTCTTAGTATGTCAGTATCCGATGTCCATTTGGAACATTAGCAAGTGCACTACGTAAAGCATACTCTGGGAAAGGTTATGGGGGATCTTTTACTGGTGCTTTGGGCGTGTCTGGTGAGGTTGAATCTGTGGTAACTTCCTTTGGATGGAACTGAGATTACGGTCCTTTAATTTGTTCCTTCCGAACGATCCAAGTTTGGAAAATCCAGGAAAGGCATCGTTACATCAAAATGTCATTAAACTATATTTTAGGCTAAAAAGTTTGTTCCAATTTAAAATACAAAACAAAAGTGTTTTTTAATGTTTAATAATGAGAAGTATGTACAGGTTAAGTCTGGAACTCAAATTTTTATGTTCCAAATAGCTATCATTGGTGAAATTTGGACAGTACTAAAAATGTTTCTCTATATATTCTACTGGTGAGACAAATAAGTATCTTATTTGAAATATGGAAGGGAAAGCATATATAATTCGCAAGGGAATTATAAACATCTACATAAAAAAATATTTTGGGAACTGGAATTTACGACTTGCGACTGCGAGGACTGCATATTATATTGCAGATATACTACGTTGATTTTTACGTCAACAGGTTACTTAATACTAATGAGAAAATGTTTGACTTTATTTTAAAGATATTTATATAAATTGGTTCTAAGTTTATTAAGTGGTTATTGCAGAATATTTGAATAAATCTTTAGTATACCTATTGTCTCCTCCAATATGTTATTAAGCATTTCGAACCAGTAAGTGGTGAATCGAAGTTAAGTTTATATTTTCAATTTCGTAGATGTTTTTGAGTTACGTCATAATTGAAGTCACGCGTGTTAATCTAGTTAGAAATGCATAGCAAAGAAGAATTAACTTTACACTTTCTTTTCATCAATAGCTTATAAAAGACCTGAGTTAGTGAAAATCCGTTTGAGTAAAAGATAGACTTGAATGACGAAAATATTTATTGCTTTTAAATTTTCAAACTAACCCCATTTCATGAAAAAAGAAATACTTGTGAGGAATCAAATTGATTACTTGATATGTTTTTATGCAGATCAAGCTATGATGTAGTGGCATCAGGGAATATTTTGGTTAAGTGCTGTAAGAATATGTGTCTTTAAATGCAATGGTAGTGCTCGATTTTTTCCTTGAGTTTCGGAAACTTGGAATGACAACTATCACTTGCTTTCCTTCTGTTTGGTATTGTTGAAAAAATGATCATAAATTTAAATTCCTTATACATTTGAATACTTTTACTTTGACTTGAATTGCTTTAGCTAATATTCTACTTACAAAAACTATCAGAAACTTGGATTTATTCCTGTATTGTCTTATTTTCCGGGTCATCAATGCTCGATTGCTTTTACCAATATGCACATGAGTTTTAATTAAAGCCTATGAAAAATATTGTGTGTTGACTCTGTCGTATATTATAGAGTACTTGACTATATCTTTACTAATGAAGTTACTGGTTGTTGCAATAGAACAAATCTTATGTAAACAAAACTAACAAAGTTGGTGCAGAATTTCTTTTCTAAATATTACTCTTATAAAATTCCTAATTTCATTCTAAACATGAAAGAAAGGCTTTCGAACCCTGATAAAGGGTATGACTTAAAATTTAAGATATGCTACTAATTTTCAAGTGTTCTACATTATCCACAATTTAACAGAATACAATGTAGCAGTTTGTATATTATTGTCCACCAGAAAAATCGGCCTTGTAGACATCAGAGATTATAGCTCTTATTATCTCGTACATTTCTGCTTTGGCGTGAATGTAGTTCACTTAAGATCGATATGAAAATGTCCCAATTTATATTTATGAAGATTGAGTTATTCCGGAGTAATTTTGAAAAATAAAAGCTTTTATTGAATCTTCTCAGGCACCTGATACAATTATCAATCTTTTGCAGTTATTTAATGATTAACCAATTAGTAAATCAAAGAAACTTTTAAGATTTAATTGTTGCTTTATTCATTACCCTTTATATTTTGGGTATCTTTGCAGAAAGAGGCCGGGATAGAGGTAAGTATTTATCTTTCTGTTTTAATGTAGAAGGGAAAGCATAACTACAAACGCACAGACACGAAAGGATCTACCACATATTGCTCAAAATGTATGAAAGTGAATATTTATATATAGAAAATAGGACAATTCATTGAATATAACTCCACTAAAAAAATTTTGCCGAGCGCGTTCACTTTCGCAAATAAATCAATAATAGTTCCCGCACTTACGAGATCTATAACTTACTTCGGTTGCTAATAAAATTTCATCAATCTGTTTAGCCACATTTCGAAGATGAAGTTGACATTATACATAAAGGTTATTCTAACGGAAACGGTTTATGGTTACGAACGTTGGATTACGATCCTGGCAGATGAATTAAAATCATTAGAAATAAAGTTTTTAGAAATATATATTGGTCGAAACAGGACGTGTGTTTGGAGAATGGAGGATACAAAATAATGAAAACCCTAGATATCAAATGTTCTATGAATATTGAACAGACTTCAGCAGAGATGTGCATGAATAAGAGAATAGATTAAATTCCATCATAGTCGGTAATCCTGAAGAAAAGAAGCTGTTGGTAAGTTGTTGTAAGATCAAATACAGAAGAGATTATTGAGAGGTGGGTTAAAACTGGCTTGAATTTGCCCACGATAAACTAATGTCTCGAATATTTGCTACTGTGCTTATAAACTTGCGAGCTCTGTAAACCATAGGGTTAATTTACCAATTATTTAGTCATTATTAATGTTCAAAACCTCAATTAGCAACAGAGTCAAACTAACAGGGGAGTAGCATTTTTTTCTGTATCATTGCGTATTATATGATTTTTGTTTCGTGCAGCTGAGAAAAAGTGCCGACAGTATTTTCGAAGTCTAATCTAAAAATATGTAAAGCTTTATTTGATTCGTACTTAAATCAGAAATTAAGTCACACAAATAGTTAGACCATAAACGAGCCATCTACGTGAACATTTATTGGCAGTTGTAGTGTGTAAAAGATTAATTATGATCCATATCTACTCTGTTCAAATGATGTTTATATTTTCAATTTGGTAGATGTTTTTGAGTAACGTCATAATTGAAGTCACGCATGGCTGCGTAGTTAGAAATGCATAGCAAAGAAGAATTTACTTTACACTTTCTTTTCTTCAGTACTTTACAAAAGCCCTGTATTAGTGAAAATCCGTTTGCGTAAAGGATGGGCTAGAATGACGAAAATATTGCTTTCAAATTTTTACAACTACCTCCATTCCATGAAAAAAAGAAGCACTTGTGAAGAATCTTTCATTAAATGGATTACTTTATATGTTTTAATGCACATGAAGATATAATGTTGTGACATCAGGGAATATTTTGGTTATGTGCTGTAAAACATGTCTTTAGATGCAATGGTTGTGTTCAATTTTTCCTTGAGTTTCGGAGACTTGAAATGACAACTATCACTTGCTTTCTTTCTGTTTGGTAGCGTTGAAAAAATGCTCATAAATTTAAATTTCTTATACATTTGAAAACTTTTACTTTGACTTGAATTGCTTCGGCTAATATTCTACTTACATCAACTATCAGAAACGTAGATTTATTCCTGTATTGTCTTATTTTCCGGGACTTCCATGCTCGATTGTCTTTAGCAATATGTACATGAGTTTTCATTCCAGCCTATGTATAAGATTATTTATTGTCTGTGTCGTACATTATCGAGTGCTTGACTATATCTTCCTAATGAAGTTACTGCTTGTTTCAATTATAGAAAAATTCTTAAATAAACATGAAGTGTACGCAGTACATACCACGTTCTATCCGTAATTATTAGTCATATGTTATGTGCAACTTTTCCTGCCGTGTTACACTTTACATAGAAGTGTGTTACATATTTCCTCAACGTAAAGGTCTTTGATTATTTAAGATATTTTAATGATAATGTAAATGATAAATGAGGCCAACAAGTCTAAGAAAAGTACTAATACAATACAATTTGACAATCAAAAACTAGAATTTAGACCTTCGAAGTTATCTTCCTGATTTCTTGTATTATACACTCCCAGCTAAATCAAACTAATCTATACAAGAAACTGTTTGATTTGTTGTTTTTGATAGAAGTGTTTGTTACAGTTTTATATAAACAGTCATTAATACTTCTTTGCCTCATTTGACTTCAGTACGTAAGTCATCTTTTTACGCTGGATCTTGTACATTTATATTTGTTTATTAAAGATGCCAAATCTAAATGCAAGTACTTTGTGTAAACAAAAATAACAAAATTGATGGAAACAAAAATGTTTTATATATAAAAATCTTAAAAACTCCTAATTGTATCCTAATGACTGAAGAAGCATTTTCGAACCCTGTATAAAGAGTATGACTGAAGAAACAGTTTGTATATTATTCGCGAACTCAAACTTTAGCTGTAGATAGCTTAAGACTCCGAAGAACTCGTATTGTAGCTTAATTAAAGTCGATAAGAAAATTTGTGATTTTATATGTAGTTTTCAAAATTGGTTTTGAACTTATGCTGGAGTGTTTTTGGAAACTATTCTTTTTTATCTAGTCTGACATCTGACCTAATTATTAAGTTTTTGCAGTTATTGTATGGGTAAGCAATAAGTAAGCCAAAGAAAATTATAAGATTAAAATATTGCTTTATTCACTACCCTTAGTATTTTGCGTATCTTTGCAGATAGATATAGGGATGGATGTAAGTATCTTTTATTGTTTGGTGAAGAAGGGAACGTAAATAAATACACACATACACAAAAGGAACTAACACATATTCCTTATAAAATATTAAAGTAAATCTGTATATGGAGGAAATAGGGCTGTTCTTTCAATATAGCTCCAATCAAAGTTTCTTGACGGGTTTGTTTTACTATCGTTCATTAAATACTTTGAAGACCAACCAAATTAAAAACTGGTAGGTAAGGTTCTCATTAGATATCAAACTATGTTAAACTGTTAATAAAATACCACACATCTGTTCCTAGAATTGAAATATGAATTCGAAAATATAAGATAGGGTATCTTGTTGTAAATAATTTATAGTTGTGAATATTGGAATACGGCTCTAGTATATAAACATAGATTGTGAGTGTGTGAAAATGAACCTTTAAAGAAGTTTACACGGGCCAAACTGGGAAAGAAGAACTAAAGAATGGAGCAGATAGCGTAGTGAAAATCTGCATAGGATGTATAATTTACCAAGTCTTGTAAGAATAATTAAGTTTGACACCTAAGATTGGCATGAAATGTAGCTCGTATGAGAGAAACAAAGATTATATTCCATATAAATTACTGATCGATTATCTAAATAAAATTTATATCGTTTTAGTGGATTATTTAAAAGTTGAAGTACCTTGACCATTGCTAGTTTTTATAGTTATGATCGTCTAGGGGGAGACATCTTATCGCACTTCTTGGTTACCGAGAAATATTGTTAGTTCGTTTCATTGTTCTATTCTTGAGGATAAAAATCAACAATAAACAAACGGACGATGCTCGTTACTCTAGTCGATTCTTTCTAACGTGTACGACTTTTATGAAAATGTAATATGTGAGGTTAAAAAAGGAAAACACGATTTCAAGAATGATAGTTAAAAACGTATACATTCTATTTTACATGTTGAAAGAAAGTTGTAAGTGTTGATTATGTTTTATACCAACTCAGCAGTAATTTTTTTGGTGTCAATTTGGCTGAGCTTTCCGTGACGTCAAAATTATTGTCGGGCCATGCATGCTTCGCTAGGAATGTATGCCAAAGAAGAATTAACCGGACAGTTTGTTTCCTTCAGTAGCTTTTGAAAAGTCCTGAATCAGTGAACATCAATTTGGGTACTAATGGTTGAGAATGACACAGTACATAATTTTATTTCTTCTATATTTTAGCACATGCCTCATCCATTTAAAAGAAAATGAAAACTTGTGAGGGATTTATGATTATACTGATCACTTGATACTTCTCCATAGAGATCAGATTATAATATAGTGGTGTTAGTAGATATGGTGAACTTGTGACGTAAAAGTTGTCTTTTTACTGGACCAGAAAGTCATTAACACCGTTCTAAATATAAAAAATTGTCCTCGGAAGTTTAGCTTCAATTGTTTGGAATGATACCGATTACACTTACATTTTCTCTTTTCTCCTGTTTTGAAGCAATTAAAATTAATTTACATTACTTTTCTCTTCGATTGCTTCATGTTCGTCTTTAATTACTTCCTTTAATGCACTACTCAAAACAATCAAAAATATGGATTTTCTCCGGTTCATGTTCCATACCAAAACGCCATCTTCGATTGCCTCTAGTAAAATACCCATGCGTTTCACTAGAACCGATGTGAGGTTAATTGTTATATTCAGTTATATAACGTTATCATAAATATACGTTATATGTAAGTAATACAGGGTAAACACTTCTATGTGTCCTAATTAGTCCATTAAGAAGTGCATAATTCCTGTCGTGTTACACTTTACAAAGGTGTTTTTACTTGTTTTCTCTATTATGGCAGATTACGGATATTTAATTTCAACTTATTTAATGTATTTAAAATATTTATTATTTAATTTATTAAAAATATTTGTTATTTAATTTATTAAAAATATTTATTATTTAATTTATTTAAATTAGGAAAAAAGGTTTTAAATTATAATTAGCTGTGATTAAATATTTAAAAGAGCGCCGCTTTGAAAATATGCTATGATGACACAGGCTAATTTTTAAATTATGAAGTCCATGTGGCCGGATGCCGTCTTGTTGGTAACAAAACAACAAAATTAAGTAAACAATAACATTATTTTTTAATTAAAAAAATATTAAATGTGACAAATTTTCAAAAAAACTAAAGCATGCGTAGTCAATAATGTATGTTATATTTTAATAAAGACGTTATTTCGGCGTTAGGTAAATTGTCATATAAATAGAATTAACCCTAAGAAAGTAAAGTTAATTGCACTAAAATTTAGTTTAAAACGCACACCATGGAATGGTGGAGTTAAAAAAATATTTTTAGGTAAACATTTAAATAATTTAAACTGGTACACTTTAATTTGTTTGTTTGTTGTTCGTTTTTGTGTTACAAGTTAAAATATAAAGTTAATTGTTTTAGGTTTTATTTAATTATGCCCGACAGTCCTAAATACTTAATTAAAATAATTTTATTTTTGCGATTAATTTATATTAGCAAGTCTAACTACACTGATAATAAATTCAAGCTACAAAATCAATAATGCTTTTTAGGCTAAAACACGTTTAAAGTTATTAATAGAACATACTTTGTAGTTTTAGCTACTTAAAATATGCACTAAGATAGTTATTTTCACGGTAAATCGCTCGTAGATATACCGCTGCACAGTTTACAAAGAGCATTTTGCACAGACTGTTGTAGGCGCAAATCTTTCCCAGGGGCGTTATCCCCTATTTCTCTATTACAAACCTAGTAGTAATGTCGAATATATCTCTATCTGTCACTTGCATTTTCACTTTGCAATTCTTTTGTCTTTATTAAATTTGTTCTATGCAAACTGTTAAAAAAATGATTTATTTTAGATAATTTCAGATTAATGTACAATATGAAGAATAAATCAGGCTCATATCTCTAACTAAAGTTTAAACTTTAATACTATAAGAAAGAGGTTTACAATTTAACATTGACTAGCAGTAAAACAAACGAATATTTGCAGACGCTACATTGCTGCAAGTTAACAGCATGCAAATTTTCTATATTATTGATTAAGACGAGCTTCAGCTGTAGAGAGCTTAAAATTTCGAGACTGCATATAATGTTGCATATATCACTGTGTTGGCTCTTGTCTTATCGTCAATGTAAATTATTGAAGACCAATAAGAAATTGTATGGCTTTCTTACAATTTATCTTTGAATATTTATTAAAATTAGTTAAAAAAATCAGGGGTAATTACAAACCATTAACAATATAAAATATTTACTGCATCTACTCTTTACCTGTTATATCTTATTGCGCATATATAGATGTTAACCAATAAATAAGTAGATTATAAGATAAAATTGTTTCTCCATTCATTACTGTTTATCTTTTCATGTCTTTGCAGCGAGGGAATTTAATATCGATCGAAGTATTTGTAAGTATCTTCTATTGTTTTAAGGAAAAGGCAGTGCAAATGTATACCCACAGAAGCACAAACTATTCTCCACATCCTTGCTACAGAAGTAAAGAAAGTTCACACACATACACACACAAAACCCACATATATATATTGAATATAATTTCCGTCATAGGTTCTTTACACGTTTTTAGTCTCGCGAAAGTCCACTAAATGACAACTTTTCGCAATCAAGGTGGTAGGTCCCGTCCTTAGGAGATCATCAAAACATATGAAGATATTAATTTAATTCAGGACCAAAACTGGTCGGAATGACTGGAGAATGGAGGAGATAGCATAATAAAAAAACTCGATAGACTGTATGGTTCATTCGATGTTATAAGAATAAAGAGATGCCGACAATTATGATGGGCAGAGCATGTGGCTCGAATGATGAAAACAAAGATTACATTCCATCTTATCAGATAAGAAAGAGGTTGCTGGGAAGACCGATATATCATTGGGTGGACAGTATTAGAATGTATCTTGAATAGCAAGATGTTCGTGGAGAAAACTCGCTTCATCTCGCTCAACATAAGATTCTCTTAAGAACGTTTGTTTCTGTGGCTAAGAGCGTGTGAGTGTTGCAAACCAGAGACCTAGTTAGTTAATTGAATGGTTAAGATTGAGAAGAAAAGTGTTCCACCTGATTTCAGTTTTGTAAAGCTCACAAAATAATACAGATTTACATTTCAACTAAAAGTAAAAACTAACAGTCAATAATTACACAATGTTCTTTATGTTTTTAGGTATAAATCTTTGACTATAAGTGTTTGGTGTTGACCACTAGTTTAATAAAAAAAAAACGGATTCGTAAAACTTAGCTTAGGTGGAATCTTTACTTCTTATTCACAACCTTTCAATTATTCACTATATAGGTTCGAAACCCCACTTATTATTAATAACTCGTTCAGATCTTTCCATACTAAATGAATCTCCGAAAGTATTGTCAGAGACGTATAGGTTAATTTGAAAATACGAGTATTGTTAATTGATCAGCCTATATCTGAAGCATTTAGTGTTGCAGATATTTAGGCACTACACGAGCAATATATTTTCAATTTATTGTCAGTAGGGGTGTGTTTTTACTTAGTAACATGTTTCAAAACACACAAATATTATGTAGATTGTTAACACAATCTGATGATAGTATGCCTGTTGGTAATGTTTTTAGGCCTTTAGACATATTTATATATCTGCAGAGAGCAGAGAAGTATACGGTTTTTCCCCTTGTGAAACATTTTGACTTGAGGTCATATTCTAAATGTTAAAAAATAATGAAACTCAAAGATAGTGCCTTTACCTTTAATATTTGGAGATGTTTAAAGTATACTGTGGTATGAATTTAAGTGTTCTTCGTTTGTGAGGCATCAATATGATTTTAACAAAATTACGAAAGGAAAGCAAATAATGTTCTAGCAGTCATATTGTAGAACATGCGGGCTGCAATAACAATACAATATTGGTCAGTTCTACAGAAGTTTATACTAACGGCAGGGAAGTGATCTGCCTGCGAAAAGTCTCACTTCTAACAGGAAAGGCCAACCAAATAGGTGCGAGTTAGTTATACGATCTACTATAAAATGTAATGAAAATTCTCGTACGATACTATAAGTGTTCTACGAAGTTATGTTATATGTTTCTTTGTGGATACTGAAGTCTCTGGAGTCTTTCGAGTATGCATGGGCCAACCGTGAAAGTTTACATTCTACTTTGTCTTACTGGATAGCCTAATCACTTCGTTACACGTGGTCCATCAAAACGTGAAAATATTTTCGATACAATAACTGCCGAATGACAGTAGCTCAGTAGAGCAATGTGTTGGCATTCGCGAGATACTGAGAACGATCTCTGTAGCAGCCTGTTCTGACCGAGGTTTTTCAAAGGATTTTCTTCAGTCACGCTAGGCAAAATGCTGGATGGTAATTTCAAAATGAAGAAAATTAGACCCTGGTAGACAGATTTCCAACATCGTTTCCCGTACCACACAATATAGATTCATAAATAAATTCAAATTGAAATTGAAATTCGATGCAATGACAGTAAAGAACATTGATTTGCGGTACTGTAGTTTGGTTGTTATTTACAAGTATGTAGAACAGTCGCCCCAGGGAATGTGTACGCTGTACTGTCTATAATTGCTGACTATATTTGGTATTGTGTGCTTGGAATACATTTGGTAAAATATTGATTTATACACTTACTGAGTTAACACTGCCGTTGGTATCCGCACCAACTATTGTGATACTCGAAGATTTCCTGAATTGAAAGTTGGTTTGTCTATGATTATATCTCTCCAGGGGTCACTTTGTATGTATACATACGAGTATACGACACGATTAGGTCCATTAAATTGAATGGGAATTGCTGGAAATCGAGTTATAATCATTGGTTATCCTAAAGTTTCTTTCCGCGGGAATACGACATTCGCTTGAAACAAAAAGTTACTGAGCAGTGATGACATTCATAATCTTAAGTGATATCCGATGGTTCAGCCTAACTTTCTAACCTGATTTCAAATGGACATGACAAGCCCAAATGCTATATGTGTAAACCACATCGTATCTCATTTGAACGCATTCATAAAGTTTAGTATGTGTGTCAACTGTTAAATGTTTAGATTTTGTAGTTTAGGTCCTTACAGAATAATAATAACACAATCTTTATACATTTTATATATTAATTTTGTACTTTTTGTATTCTACGATGTTTAAAGTAGCGGCTGGGACTGCACTATAAATAAAAATTCTCATAATTGTTGCTATGTAAAACGAGCTTAACAGTTTTATAACTTTTTCTAAAATACGATGTACATTGTTATTGATGTTAACATGTTTCATGCTATACAGTTCCCATACAAACTCGTTATTCTAATATCGGTCACAATGCGATCTTTTACATTATTTTTTATTTTTTTCTCTCTTCTTACGCGAACATTGCATAAAAGTATCAGTATAATATTACAATAACTTTTTATTAGAATTATGAACAATACTCTTTGGGGCTTAATATAATTCATGTGAATGTATTTCAATGCAGGTAACGATAGACCATATGAATATTACTTAGAATGTGGAAGTAATTGTGAACCGACTTGTAATGAACCTTGGAGTTCGTGTTATCAACGTTGTAACGCAGGATGTTTTTGTGGTCAAGGTTACCTTCGTGAATATCGTCATAATGGATATTGTGTGAGACCGATAGATTGTCCTATTGACACTTGTGAGTATTGATTTTAGTTTTGATGTTTTTTTTCTTAATTTACTTTTAATATAACAGGATATTTTCTTATAGTTTATAAATCAAAACTAAAGCACTGAATTTCAAGACGTACAGCGGAATTTAATTTCAATAAAAATGAATACAGATTACAGCCTTCAGAGGAGTACAGTTATCAGTCGAAGTAAAATTATACTAACGTGCTATTTTGATTGAAAACTAAACTACGGGGACTGATTATAGGAAATACGTTATCTTTTATTTTGTCAATCTTAGGTAGACCAAGACAGCATATTAAATATCACCGGTTTGGAATAGGTTAAACTTTATATCTTTATGTTTTGTAAGTATACTATGTACGCCTGATTTTGCTCGAGTTATCTTGATATATTTCGTTATTGTCAGTAGGGGGGTAATGGGGGTTCTAGGACAATTTCACTCCTGACCCCATTTCATATATAAATTCCGCTGTTTAGAATAACTTTTTAAAATTCCCCTCCCCCCAAAAGGAAGTATTTAAAGGAAAAAAGATAGCACTTTATACCAATTTAACCCCAACCCCATTTCATATATAAATTCCGCTGTTTAGAATAACTTTTTAAAATCCCCCTCCCCCAAAAGGAAGTATTCA
>JAGDQP010008377.1:33628-56686 GCA_022664845.1 Lepisma saccharinum | reverse complement strand
ACTTTTTCGGTACTTTCGTTACCAGCCTTGGAATTTTGGCACTTTTTTCGGTATTTTCGTTACCAGCCTTGGAATTTTGGCACTTTTTCGGTACTTTCGTTACAAGCCTTGGAATTTTTGCAATTTTTCGGCACTTTCGTTACCAGCCTTGGAATTTTGGCACTTTTCCGGCCCTTTCGTTACCTGCAGATTATTAAAATCTTCT
The DNA here is from genome assembly GCA_022664845.1 of Lepisma saccharinum. NCBI lineage: Eukaryota > Metazoa > Arthropoda > Insecta > Zygentoma > Lepismatidae > Lepisma > Lepisma saccharinum. The sequence continues at coordinate 56,481 of JAGDQP010008377.1, read as the reverse complement.
CCTAATCTCTTGATTAATCCTAAGCTTCTATGCTTCATTTTTTTTATTGTCACAATGTGCGTGTTAAAAATGTGCATCAAAGATTGCACCCAGATCTTTTACTGAATTAGTATTGTTTAAATGAACGCCGTTAATTGGGTACGTATACGAATATTTATTTTTAAGCTTGGTGAAAGGGACAGTTTTGCATTTATTAACAATTAATAACAAGTTAATTTTCCTCACACCACTTAGCAACATTGTTTAGGCCACTCTGAAGTTTATTACAGTCTTCAATGGAGACTATAATGTTTCCAGGTATTACAGCAATGTTTCCAGGTATATATTTCTTTAGGTTATCAGCAAAGTTGGAACTCTCTACGCTTGAATCTGTACGAGGAGCATTGCAATTTCGTGCAAAGATAAAAATACATTAGGCATATACTATGGTAGTGCTGCCATCTTTTGTTGGAGATCGTTCCTTTACATAAGCTTAATCGCACGCGGAAAAACTGTGGTCCCGTCGAAGTTATGGATTTGACCATCGCCAGGTGTGACTAACAATATTTCTGTTAACTCCAGCATAAAAGAAGTGATCCCATTTTCTGTGCACTGAGCTTAAAGTAATTCTAAGAGATACCTACCTTTCACTACAAATTGGTAAACAGCTTGTACCTTAGTTACAAGCTCTGGACTCAGGCTCTGCTCAATTGTTTTAAACAGTTTCGCAATTTGGCCGTCATCAGCAGCAGGCGCTGCAGGTTTGGCCTGTTGACCCCCGCTAGTGTCAATTAGCTGTTTCTCGGGAATATCATCCAGGAAGAAATCATACATCAGAGGATCCTTGCTCCCTGTCAAGAATAAAAAGAATGATCATGTATGTAATTGAAACAGATTTCAACACACAGTTCTTACATGACATGGTAAGAATTTTGAATTTTAATTATTTACGGCCTTTGAGCATAATGCCATAGACCTCATAATAGAGAGGCTTCCCCATTTCTGGCTGCGCTAAAAGTAATGGATTTTTGTTCAGAGCACGCGATTTTGAATCCATCTGCTAGGTAGCTCTGCCATAGACCTCATAGTAAAATATGACGCCTATGGCAGAGCTACCTAGAGGATGGATTCAAAATCGCGTGCTCTGAACAAAAATTCATTACTTTTAGCGCAGCCAGAAATGGGGAAGCGTGCTAAATCTATCTATTATGAGGTCTAAGATAATGCTCAGGCTGGGATAAGGGAGGCGAAAGGATGAGGGAAGGATCGATCAGGGTCTAAGTTGAAAGTATCATCCCCCCTACATAATTCAAGTTATTTGGTTTATAATGCAACGGTTACTTCTACACGAACCGCGGTGGCTCAACAGTTAAAGCACTCACCTCTGGCGCTTGGGATCGTCGGTTCAAACTTCAAACCCTGCTCGTGCCATGTGGGCTATGTGGAGGACAAACACCATGTGCGTGGGTTTTCTCGTTTCCTCACACTTTCCTCATTCCACCAATCATTCCATCATCATGCATCCGACCTAAGCCAAAGCTGCATAAAGGACTTAAAAATTAAATTCAAAAATTAATATAGAGTCTACTGATTTTGGGACTGATTTTATTTTCAAAAATTTACCTGATTTTTCCTGATAAATTTTAGATTTCCCTGAGTATTCCAGGTCTTCCAGGGTGAAGACGCCCTGAATTGATTCTACATTTTTGAATACTGAAACACTGCATATCCAAAACATTTATACGTACGATAATATTCTTCATATAGAAGTCAATAATTCTTAGTAATACAATATGATTGAAAAGGACCAGGAATATTATTTGATATTAGTAAGTTCGGGGGTGAGAGAGGTGATTAGAAGAATTTATACAGACCAATGCGCATAACTCAGGATACGAGTGATGTCATTTACTCTACCTATTTGACTGTTATAACCGTTGCACTGGGAGGTGAATTAGGCCCCAGTAAGGGAAGAAATTCCAGAAAGATCTCCTGCAGTCATCACGACAGTGGCCCATTTCCTTCTATGGCGAAGGAATTAAAGAACTTGCACAACAACGGTAGCGTGCAGGGTTGGCAAAAGCCATGTTTTTTTAATAATAACCAAAAAAAAAAGAATTTTTTTTAATACTTTGTTCTATTTATTTGTATTACATATAGATAGAAATAAATTTGTTTCTCCTTAATGACCTTATGCAGCAGCGGAGTTATGAAGGACGGGACCTACAGCTTAAAGTGGAATCCGAACCACTACTCGGTTTGCACCTGAGAGAAATTGTCCTCCACCTGGACTCGAACCCGGGACCCCTACTCATCCACGGAGGAAGCCTGATAGAAATACGCCGTACTGATCTTGCATAGTTGTGAACATAATTATTAAGAGTTACTTCAGAAAAAACAAAAAGATACACAACGGCACAAGGGAAATCACTGTACAGAGGTATACTACCTACCTCTATAGCTTACGGAATTCGCAAGTGTTCATCGCCGCAGTAACAAATGTTCGCCATTGTTTTCTATCCTGGGCAATGTCACGCCAGTTTTCATCACGAACACCTACTTCGAGTTATACACAATATTAAAATAAATGGACAATGTCAAAAGACTACAGATCTAATTTAGTCCAAGCTAGTTCACTGAGTCAGAAATACAGCGATTTAATTTGCATATCAATAAAAGAAGTCAATAAAGATATTACGAATTATCGGAGTTCGCTCTGGCTCTGAACCATCCATCCATATTTATACAGAAAATACTTTTGATTTCAATAAATTCGTTTCCTGGGGCTTTTATGAGAAAAAATCTTCTACGGAATTTCGGTGCTTTTTATCAATACTAAACATTATTAGAACAAAAGAATTTTTAGACTTTTTGCTTTGATTCCAGTTGCATAGTAATAATAAGGTACGTCACTGGATGGAGTCGATAAATGTTGCCAGCTTCTATCAATATATTTAAGCCAAGTTAACTTTGGCTTCTCTATGAAACAACAGGCAAGCAGAAAGATACAATTTGGTTTCATTTCGTTTGTTTAGGCTTAACGTCTTTATGTAACAGCAAGGTTCGAACCACTACTCGGCTTGCTCTTTACAGAAATTCTGGTGGTCCCATCGAGAATCGAACCCGGGATCCCTTGATTACAAGGCGAAAATGATATAAGATTAACGCAGATGGTTTAATATGTGGAATCGTCACCATGAAGTTCACACTATTTGTGGCATTTATGCTTTAATATTTTACACCTGGTTTAAACCAGCCAACCGTGGCGGCGTGCATGAAAACTCTGAATGAATATTTTCAAAAGCACTGACATAGTTTCCTGTTTGTATTTCTCTTCATTTTCGACTTACAAGGAGCCATTACACACTTTGGATCATGGATTTTAATTATAATGCGCTATCAGTAATGAATAACTACGGAAGAAATGTGGGGATTCAGTAGTACCTCTATACGCATGTTAGTTAGGTGGGGGCAAACTGTTGTACCATGGAACGCATTTTACGTTTTCCAAATTATAATTTTACGGTCATTTTATTTTTCTCAATTCCATGTCTGTGCTCTTAAACTTTGAAGGTTCCTGAATTAAACTGCTTTCTTTGTTTTATGGTGTTTTTTACTGCTTAAAATTGTTCCAGCAAAGTGTTCCATGGTGCAAAGGCTCGTGTACCTTGAAACACAGCCTCTTATACATTGAAACGAGCACGTATAATAGGGAAAATCAATAAAATAAATTACAAATAGCTCACTGGAAAATATTTTATGAATTTATGTTGCCTTCTTGTGAAGTGTAAAAGTGCGATAGTTTATGCTAAAAATACGATAAAAATAGTTTTAAGCACTCAAGGACTCATTCATAGGCCTAGATGTGTGTTTATTTGATAGTTATTATTCTGGTTGTGTTTTTGGTGCCCTGTGCCTCTTATCTTTCTTCAGTTCTTCAAGGTACACAGTCCGACAATTAAGTAATGAGACTGATTTTATTCTGACGAAACAAACAAAAGTAATTGAATAATACCTGTTTATTACTCGAAGTACATCCCTCCTGCATCAACACAACGAATGGCACGATCACACAAGGAGTGGAATGACTTCTGCAACTCAGTTTGTGGTATGGCCCGTAATGCCGCTGTCACAGCTGCTTGGATGTCTTCAACCCTGTCGAAAAGTCGTCCTTTCAATGGCAACTTCAGCTTAGGGAACAGGAAATAGTCACAGGGGGACATATCTGGTGAGTAGGGGGGATGATTCAGCACACACACTTGTTTTGTGGCCAAATATTCCGCAACAAGTACTGCTCGGTGAGCTGGAGCGTTGTCATGGAGAAGGAACCAGCTACCTGGGGTTGAGTATTCAGGCCGAACACGACGTATTCTCTTCAACAAACGCTCCAAAACACCTAAATAAAACTGAGCATTAACTGTGTGACCTTCTGGTACAAATTCATGATGAATGATACCCTTACTGTCGTAGAAACAAATGAGCATTGTCTTCACTTTTGACTTTTGGAGACGAAGTTTCTTTCCTTTTGGAGAATCTGCAGACTTCCATTCGGCACTCTGACGTTTAGTAGCTGGATCATAACGAAAACACCAACATTCTCCTTCTGCAACAATGGACAGAAGGAAATTTTTCTTCCTACGGACAGTTGCAATGATGTCACGGGCGTAATCAACACGCGCTTGTTTCTGTTCATCAGATAATGAGTGTGGCACAAACCGCGCTGCGACCTTCTTCTTGCCTAAATCTTCCACTAAGATCTTACGAATTGTCTCCCTGTTATCACCTTCCATCATTCTCACAGTCACACAACGATCTTCTTGCACACGTTCACGGACCTTTTCAATCAGTTCCTCGTTACGAACAGAAATTGGACGACCCGGCCGAAGTTCATCGTCAATCGATTCCACACCACTTTTAAAACGTTCATACCATCTAAATATCTGTGCACGATACACTCTCCGCATCAACTCAACAGTTTCTGTGCCACTTTTCCCGAGTTTGAAACATAACTTGATATTCGCCCTCTGCTCCATGACGCTGGCGTGAGAAAGGCCTTTCACTTACTGCTGGTACTGACGTCATATTTCCCGTTGTGCTTCACGCGGGACCATGCGGTGTTGCCAGGTCGTAGATGAAGGATTACTCTCTCGAACTCACATATTGGTTTCTATTTTGCATTCTCTGTTTTGTCAGAATAAAATCAGTCTCATTACTTACTTATCGGACTGTGTACATACATGTTCCAAGGTACAAGATGTGTGTCTGTTTCATGATACAAGAGGCTGTACGAAAACATGACACCATACTGAAAATGTTACATATACAAAAGGCGCTCAAAAAGTTTTGCACTAAGGGCCATAACTTTTTTAATAGTAGCACTAGGACCATACAATTATGTGTAATGTATTCTGCAACCACTGAGACGCATTTAGTGCATCGTACTTTCAATGCTGTAAATGCATTTTGGTCACAAGGAAACAGGAAGCGAACAGGAAGGAAATTTGTCTCGAACTCCACAACACGTTCAGTGGTGACTCTCCACAATGCTTTGATGATGTCATCACAGAGGATGTTTCATATGGGTCCTGAGAGTAGTCCATGGATTGGCATGCCAGTTCTCCACGGAAGGAATGGCCTTATTCTTCTGGGATCACCGTGGCGTAAGAATTAATAACGAGAGGTATTGTTGTCACTGGCAAAGCTGCGACGTGCTCTAAAGACAGAGATCGGAGCTGCAAAATAAAGTCATCAAACTGCACCAGGATATTGCGAGGCCCCACTCTGTCTATCACACACAGCAGAAATTCACAAATATGGGATGAGAAGTGGTCCCTCAACTCAGTACAGATCTGGTCCCGTCCGATTTCTTTCAGTATGGTCGTCTGAAGACCCACCGTCGTGCGAGATAGTTTACCAGTGACCAAGAAGGCATTGCGTGTGTGACACAGTGGTGTAATATTCAGCGTCCGGGCTTTTACCGCACTGAAAGAACGGTGCGCTAAATGTGTCACACCGGTTGGAACATACATCGAGTAACACGCGTATATACAAAGAGGACACATGTACATGAACACAAAATGTCATGGTTCCAGTGCTACTATTAAATAAGTTTTAGTCCATTGTGCACAACTTTTTGAGCGCCCTTTGTACAATGGAAATTAGTGCCACAGAAAAACATCTAATTCTCTTATATAAGGTTACTATTACATATGAAATAAAATACCTACGCTATCTATATATAGAAATGAGTAAAGGGACGCTTATTTCTCAAGAACCATACATAGGATGGACAAGGTCAATGACTCATTCAATTACATATGGTCTGTAGATTACAGCAAAAATAAAATATCATGTCTAGGTCACCGCTGGACTGGGCTATGGGGTGTAAGGTCCCCATAAGAAATACATGGGGTGACATTCTATCAATAATTTAAAACTGCTAATATTAGTGTTCATTCCATACTTTTCGGGGTCGCTGAGGTGAATAGTGGATAGTTTCAATACTTTACAAGCTCAAGTTCATCCCCCAACCCACGGGTTGGGGGTGGAAAGGGGTGGATTTTTAAAATAATCGAAGACGACCGATATTAGTGTCGAATTCATACTTTTGGAGGTCGCTGACTTCAACACTAACAGTTTCGATGTCCTTAAGGTTCAAGTTAAGCCCCCACCCCACGGGTCATTTTAAAAATAATCGAGTCGTTCCTGAAGGCAATCAAAGTTACTGGTAAAACAATAATTAAATCTGAAATGCTTTTTTGTCAATTAACACACAGCCACATCAATATAACAAAACCATGAGGTTACTACTGCCTGGAAAACTTGGCACAATATATTGTACTGAGTAGCCGCTACAAGGTACAGCAATCTCCCCTATAACAAACTAGTCCGCGTGGTCGAGTGGATAAGCGCGCTGCCGCCTATGATGTCAGTCCTAAGATCGAATCTCGTCCCTGTCATTTTTTTTTATTAGTATGACTCGAAAACATTCTTATAAGAAAAGTAATATGTTATATTACGAATGTGCTATATTCAAAACTTTCCTAACATATTTCTAGTCCGTCTATTGTAGAAAACTTTTATATTCTTCTGTTTAAACGTTATAAACAGAACAAACGTTCGTCATACTTTCCCAATCCGCACTTCCCCATACCTGAACACACTTCTTATCAGGGCTACACTTTTGGCGAAACCTTTCGAGTCAGCATCCTGAAAATTCTGAACCCTGACTCGCCTGCCACAGTTAGAAAGAGATTAACTCTATCCTTTCCGCCAACCATGAACCCGGCCTCAATTGGCCGTAACTCCTTGCAATACAGTGTCGTCGTCTTCCATTCTCTGCTTTGTTCCGTCTCTAGTTGCACTTTTATTCTATTTTATTTCCTCTCCCCTCTGATTCTTTATCTCCTCATTCCTTTATGAAGCTCCTTTACCTATTCCTAGTAACATCCGCACTTTCTTCTCCATTTGGTGTTTTTCTCCAACGCATCTAATCATTTTTCCACCTCCATAACCTGCCGCTACACCCAACATCTGTTGGCAATATGGCATCTTAGCCCAAGTCCCGCACCAATCCGCTCTGTCTTTTTTTTTTTTTTTTTTTTTTCTCCTACCATGTGAAAACGCTTTTGCGAAACGTTGCCACTCTATTGTGTTTGTGAAGTTCCTGTACTCCTGTCTCAGCGTTCGACTATATAAGTACCCTTTTTTCTACCTTTTTTTTTTACCATATTATATACGGGCAGGGGCATAAGTCATGGCAACTTTTTTTTTTGTATACGAAGCTGGTAAAGGTAAAACTATCCTCTGTGCGATAAGCACGCGCCGTGAACGGTCCATGGGGGATGTGGAGGTAGCGTTCCATTTTCTTGACCTACGGTACGAATTGAGGTGGGGTGGTCAGTCCCACACTCGACCGCCTTTACCTTCCCAAGGTGCCCGGGAGTACCAAGGACACTCTGGTATTCAATTTGATAAGAGGCTGATTGCACCTCAGAGTGCCAGGCATGGCGAGAAAATTCTCCAGTGTCCTGGACGAGATTTGAACACGGGCCGCCCGATTCGTAGTCATAGACGCGCTACCGCCTGAGCCACGGCGAAACTGGTAACCAAGCAAAAAATTCTGAAGTATGCAAATGGAAGGTGAGGACATATGTAAACGTTACAAGTAGAGAGTTGGAGAAATGTACGTATCCCTAGCAGGATATAGCACACGACAAAATGAGTGTAAAAATTGCTTCGTTTCATACATGTTTTATCTCTATGTACAACATTACGAACCATGACAAGTGCACGTACAGGTAAGCATTAAGCCTAAAAAGCTATAGTCCTTTATGCAGCTCTAGTCCAACCCTCGTATATATATATATATATATATATATATATATATATGTATGTATTAGGTTGTCGGAAAAGTCATGACATTTTTTTTGTACCAGAGGGCGGTACTGCAGTTGTGGAAGTACTAGTCATACGCAGCTCCCTATGTCATTTGAAAGCTACCAGTTCTAGTTACAGTGAGCGATTTGGTTGACTTGTGGATATTTGACAAGGTAAAAAGACCATAGCGTGTATTTTCGCCATATTAAGTTGTGTTTCTTCCGTAAGGGAAGAACGCGCATCAAGTTTGTGAAAAGTTGCGTCAAGTTTACCGTGACAATGCTCTACAAGAACTTCAGTGCCAACTTTGGTTAACGAAATTCTGTGCTGGTAACTTTGATCTCAAGAGGTCCACGGAGGTTGGTGATGACAAAATCAAGGCATTGGTCTAGTGAAACCCACGTTACATGACGCGCGAGGTTGCAGAAGCACTGTTCATTCACCATTCAAGCGTCCACGACTACCTGACGAAGCTGGGATACGTAAGCAAGATCGATGTGTGGGTTCCTTTTACGAACGCAAAGATGCTGAATTGACGGCGCGTATAAACGTCTGCGATATGCTCATTACACGTGAGGAAATCGACCCTTTTTTGAAGAGGCCTTTAATTTAATTTTAGTTATGGCCTTTAGACTCAGGACGGGATAGGGAAGGTGTCGGCCAGGGCTTAAGTTGAGGGTACCATCCCGCGATTTGCCTAGTGTGACTGAGTCAAAACCTTGGAAGAACCTGTTAGAATGGTCGGCCGCTTGGATTGAACCCACGATCTACTGAATGGTACACCAAAGCTCTACCACTGGGTCACGGAGGCTCGGTGAATTATGTGCAACAATATGGTGCGCAAGCGGTCTTGGTCCTAATGTGCTGCTTCGTCTTAAACGTCACTGAATGCAGACATTTATCAGCGGAAGCTTAGGCTGTCAGTGTGGCGGGATTTTAAAGGTGTGTTTTTCGAGCTCCCACCAAGAAACCAAACAATCAATTCGAATATGTACTGTCGGCAATTGAACAGTTTAAACAAATCCATCATCCAGAAATGCCTAGAGCTCAATCATCGTAAAGATGCTGTGTTCCATCACACCACCATACTCGCCTGACCTTGCACCGTACGACTTTCCCTTGTTTCGCTCTCTTCAACACTCCTTGCGTGGAATAATGTTCAATTTAGTTGAGGTTATGAATCAGCACCTACTTCAATTTCTCGCTGCCAAAGACTGGTCCGACCAACGAGGAATTATGCAGCTCACTGAAAGATGGCAAAAGGTTATCAAACAATTATGATGGGTTATCGTTAATTGATTTTTGGTTTCAAGATAACCCATCATAATTATAATTTCAAGTCTATTGTTCTTATAGAGCGATAGCAACAGTGAGACGCCAATGGTAAGCACTGACGAACCGAAGAGTTTTTCATTTGTTCTGTTCAAAACATGACACTTTTAAAAGTAAAAAGTAGAAAAGGCACCGATGGGATTCGAACCTAGGACTGTTGGCATGGGTAGCAAATGCGTTTACGTACTAGACCATGCGGATCAGCCTGTCCAGAGTTTGAACTAAGGGGCTAATATGTGAGTGAATCGCCATATGGCGTTGTTAATTATTCAATTAACAATTGCGCATTGTCTATTAATACTTTGCCAATTTTCAAATACGTATCTTCTAGCACATTATCAGCTCAATTTGTGATCCAATACACAATGTCTTCTGGTTAGTAATAAAAATCGTCGTTGACCTCGAACAACTCTTGCCCTTTTTAGGTAGATTTCGAAGAAAAATATACCTACTGAGATCGGTACGATATCTATGTATATATATTAACACGCTAGCGGCCATAATTTTGAATATATTTGAAGCAAATTTTATTCTGTTATTTCTAGGCTTAATAGCTCGGCTAAGTTCGTTAATGAGCAAAATCGGCCCACGGGGGTGGTCGGGGGAGGGGGCTGAAATTTTGAAAATATGCATTTATAATATATATATATATATATATATATATATATGAGCAATGGAGAGATGCATGCTAGGAATAACCAGGAGGGACAGGAAGACAAATGAATGGATTCGCGCACAAACAAAGGTAGAGGATGTAATCAAGACTGCGAAGAAGCTGAAGTGGAAATGGGCCGGTCACATAGCTAGACGAACAGATGGAAGGTGGACGACAAAATGTAAGAACCGACCGAGACGACGTCCAAATGTAAGATGGGTAGATGAAATCAAGCGTTTTTCAGGAGCTACATGGATGAGGATAGCAGCAGACCGAGATATGTGGGAAGAAAAGAGGGAGGCTTTCATCCAGCAGTGGATAGAAAACGGCTGAATATGATGCTGATGATGATACACGCTAGCGGGCATAATTTTGAAGATATCTGAACCAAATTTTATTCTGTTATTTCTAGGCTTAATAGCTCGGCTAAGTTCGTTAATGAGCAAAATCGGCCCACGGGGGTGGTCGGGGGAGGGGGGTTCAAATTTTGAAAAAAAATATATATTAGCACCTATGGAGTTTATAGGGAAACTTTGTCTGCATAAATTATAGTACTCTCTAAGAAGTTTACGGTGACACCAACGATTCAGGGGTTGTAGGGGTACGAGTGGGGGTAGGGGTGGAAATTCGAAATTTTTAAAACCATGCCGGGTATCGTTGAAAAGCTCTTGGTGATTAATCTATAAATCAATAACTAGTTTCTCGATAGCGCTCATATAAAGCGATATATGAATTTTTGAAAATAATAAAAAAAAACTTCGATCTAATTCAGCCTGTAGGTCTGCCGACAGGGATTTTTTTTTTCATTACACAGGTTGTACACCATCTAGACAAAATAAAAGGAGTCCTTGTTCTAAACAAGGGTTTATTTGTAGGGTGGGAAAGGTGGAAATTCACTGGTACTTCAATTAACGATTTTCTTGTAGGGAGAGAAAACCATTTTCAAAAAATGTTTCCACAACAATGATTTTGTATCCACAGATTCCATTTCACAGTGTTTGAATGCATCAGTACTGTCCAGTGAGCGATACTGGAGTGCTCCAGCCACTTCTGAAATTAGACACCAGAGCAATTCGATCGTCCATTCCCAGGCTAATCCAATATGGGACAAATTTTCAGTCAAAATTCAGTCAGCGTTTTTTTTACGATTGTTATCGTTCTGTGACCAGTTCTTATATATATAAGATGGTAAAAAAAAGGTACTTACATTATAGAGAATATCAAGACAGTTGTACAGGAACTTCACAAACACAAGAAAAGCGGCAAGGTTTCGCAAAAGCGTTTTCAAATGGTAGGAGAGAAAATGGACAGAGCGGACAAATGCGGGAGTTGTCCTAAGGAGATGCCATTTTGACAACTGATGCTGGGTAACAGTGTTGCCAGGCTATGGAGGCGGAAAATTGACTAGATGGGACGGAGAAAACACCAAATGGAGAAGGAAGTACGGAGGTTACTAGGAGTAGGTAAGGGGCTTTCTAAAGAAATAAGAGGGTAAAGAATCAGAGGGGAGGGGAAATAATAATGAGAATGAAGGGGAAAGAGAGAACAAAGAAACATTGAAAAACAGAATAAAAGTGATACTAAAGACGGAACGAAGAAGAAGAAACTGCACTGCAAGGAGTTACAGACAGTTGAAGCCGGGTTGGCGGAAAGGATAGAGGTGTACGTCTGCCCCCTTTTCTCTCTAACTGTGGCAGGCGAGTCAGGGTTGAGAATTTTCTGGACTCTGACTCGAAAGGTTTCGTCAAAGGTGCAGCCGTGATAAGAAGTGTGTTCAGGTATGGGGAGGTGCGGAAGTTGTGATTTGGAGGAGTTTGGGTTTCGCCAACGTAGAAAGCGGAACGTTGGTTACAGAGGAGGAGATATGCACAGTACAGTAGGCGCCCTTTTAACCGCTACCACGGGACCGAACCGTGGCCGGATAATGAAATATCCGGTTGAACTGAATTTATGAAATTCAGTATTACATCACAACAGAAGATGAGCAGAAAAAAATCACAAACACTAACACACACATATATTTACTTTATCACTGTATTTTTAAACAAAATAATTATAGACTATATCTTTAAATATATATATATTTAGGGATGGAAAGTACTGTATTTTACAAGAAATCAGTAATCATCTTCATTAGCTGAGCGGCCATTTAAACCGAGGCTGGTTAAGACGACGTCTACATACGCAGGGTTTCCGCCAGGATTTTCAGTTTGGGGGGGTGTCAAGTCAAAATTGGGAGGGTGTAAGTGAAGTTGTGTACGGTTTCTATTGATTTTTCATAGCCAAAATGTTAAAGTTGGGGGAGGTGTTGTCGAGACTTTGGGCGGGGGGTAAACATCCCCCACAGGGAAGGCCTGGCGGAATCATTGTATATAAGCAAGGAGGACGCCAGGGTAAACATGCGGAGGACTACAATATTCATTTCAAAAAGTCCGGGGGCTTATTGAAATTGATGATATAAAATAAAGAATACTGATAAAATTGCGAGGCTACAACAGGGGCAAATGTAGACTTTCTGGCGGGGGGTGCTTCAGTTTCGCATAACCCCCTGTAGCCTTTTGAGAAACTGTAATACGCATACTCTATTTATGTGATGCTATAAAATTTCCTTGCTAACACTTTCGGGGACATATAACGCCCTGGTTCTGAACATAATGAAATAACAATCGTTTTTAAATTTCTAGGTAGTAACACACCACAAGGTCGAAGGAACGTGTTGCAAAGAGAGAAACTTCTCACCTGGTATGGCCAAATATTGATCCAAATCCATGACACCTTCTTCTTTCAAAATGTCCTCATCGATGCAGAAGTTTCCAGTGAAAGATCCGCTGTCCCGGATCAAGATGGCGTACGCAGCATCCGCCATTATCTCAGGCTTCCGACACTGCTGGGCGGCTGAACTGCCAGCAAGCATCTCCATGGCAGCCGTCAAAATTGCTGTAAACAAACAAAAAAAAATTACGACTGGTAAGCGGAAGCAGGGTGGAAGGAGGGATGTTATAAATAAAGGTATGCGATAGTCCATCAAAACAAAATATACAGGGTGATCACAGAAGGTACGACGTTCCGAATTTTTTCTCCCTTGCTATTGCACCTACGCCCTTCATTTTTTACTACTTGTGGTCGGTTATATGTTGTGCAAGTTTCATTTTGATTACTTTTCCCGCTTTCCAGATATTCCATTACAACCTCACGACTGCCTTTATATACATTTTTGTGACATTCGAAGTTCCGGAGACCCTAGCTCCCCTCCCCCTGGACCATGGAACCTTAAATTTTGGTAATCTACATATCTCGTTATGTTGCTTGCGATGTATTAGGTGTGAATAGGATTTGTTCCCGTGACCCTTCCCTGTGAGTCATGTTTTTTTATTCATATTCCAAACTGCGTTATAAACCCCTTTTGGTACAAAATAAGGTCAGAAATTAATACTTTTAGTCATTACTAAATATTTTTATTTTTTGCACGGACCTGGGAAATAAAGTGAAATGAACGAAAGAATGGTCCCATACGTCAAAATAATATGCGCACGCTAAGTACGATGACCATACGTCCAGGATTTTCCGGGACAGTCCCGAATTTTAGGGTTATGTCCCGAAAGAAACATGAAATTACCTAATTTCATTTTAATGAGTTATATAATATAATTTGTTAAGGGACATTTGAAGTACATTTGACAAAAAAAATGTGTGGGTTACAATTATTTATTGTAATTTATATAGATTTTTTTTTTTTTGGAGAAATAAATTTCAAAAATAGTGTTCATATGCTTATGTCAATTATATTCAGACTTTGAACTTACCTTGTAAAACGGTACTCACCTATATATATACTGTATATATATATATATATATAACAGAGACCTTGACATTTGATGGTCAATAACTTTGGTAAACTTTGTTTTTATATGAGCCAGTCTAGTAACTTTGGACTTCGGCCCGTCACGATTCCCCTTTACATGTTAAAATCCTCACCCATGCCAGGACTCGAACCCGGGACCTTCGAGCCGATGGCCTACCGCCGCAGACAGTTCGCGTTCCCCAACAAGTGCCTGCAACACGACTGGAAGCTAAATCGGACCGCCTTCGTCAGAAGGCTGCAAGTGATCTTTCGTACTGACAAGTGGTCACGTAACAACAGGTGGTTATATCTCTGCTAAGCTCCGCAACGCACAGTGACTGATGGCACCGCAGGTGCCAAACGAATACCCAATCTGAGATGATTCGAAAATAGACAGGAAGAACAGATAACCACTTTCAGATTGAAGGCTGCGATACTCTCTTAACGTTTTCACCTTAAAAGGAAACATTTCAGTTACTAAGCATCAAACAGAGTCATGTTTACTCACGAACGATAATATAATATCCAAAATTAGTACAATGGAAGCCTCCTGCGTGTCCTAGTCGGTAGCGCGCTCGACTTCAGTGCAAGTAATCCAGGATTCGATTCCCGGCGAGGGTTCAAAATTTCGGACCCAGCATCGTTAAAAAACAATTGCTGAGCTACTTGAATACAAGAAGTAGCGGACTGTGGTCATAAAAGGCAGACACACGGCTACGAGGAAACGTAACACTGATCCCGTAAGCCTCTACTTGAATGTAATCTAGCTGTCTGACAAAGTAGCCGTTTTCGCTTCTTTATTTTGAGTTTAGTTTAGTTTACATACAGTGGAACAGCCTGTCCAGCGCGCAGTAAGGAAAAGAAATGCTGACTTGTCCCGGTTTTCCACATTGTCGTTGACACACTTGAAAAGATACAAAAATAAGCTTGAATTTACATTCTGCCCGCAATAGCGGAATCTTTATGGCCTTTAGGCATCTCAGGTTCAGACTCACCTGCCACAGTTAGAAAGAGATGGGAGCAGACGTACATCTGGATCCTTTCCGCCAACCATGAACGGCCTCAACTGTATGCAACTCCCTGCAGCACAGTTTCTTCTATTTTCTTCTTCGTTCCGTCTCTAGTTGCCCTTTTATTCTACTTTTCAACATTGTTCTCCCTTTCCCCTTGATCTTCATTATTTTTATTATTATTATTTCCCCCTCCCCTCCGATTCTTTATCCCGCTCTACCGCGATCATGTCTGTGCCGGATAGGCTCGAATTTCGATTAAAAATAGCGCAATAACACAAGTATTGCTCCAATTCATAAACCCGGAATCTGCAGTCTCCACATCCAAGAATAGGGGAAAATGATTTGACAGTTGACCTACCTGTTCTGGGCCATAAAGCATTGACAGCTATCCTGTCGTCTTTAAATTCTTCTGCCATTCCAAGAGCGCACATGGACATTCCGTATTTGGCCATTGTATACGCCACGTGATCCCTGAACCAACGAGCTTTCATATTAAGCGGAGGACTCATATTAAGGATATGAGGGTTTTTCCCCTTCTTCAAATGAGGAAGGCATAACTTGGACCTGGAAAGAAAAACAATAATTTCTAAGTTTACATCTACTTGCCTATACTTCACTATAAATAGGTACATAATATGCAATTTTTTGGTATTATTTTTCTGCTTACTAACAAACATAGCGATGGGGCAGATAAAAAAAAAATCCGTCATGATAGAATGCCAAACTATGTGCGCATGAAAATTATGGATACTCGAACGCAACTGTTTTGTGATTGAGTGACTGGCTATGGTTCTGTGGTCAAATCGAGGTCCAGAGGTAGTGTAAAAAATAACAAAAAAAAAAACTCTTAAAGATATACTTTTCTTAAACAGTACGTACTAAAACGTAATTTTGTTTATACATGACTGAAAAGAAGAGCATGGGGCGCTCTCTCATATACAGTCACTTTATGAATTGAAGGGTGAGAGGCAAAAACATGGTAACCCACAAATGTTTATTATTTGAGTTATTCAGCATACGGTGGAAAGGAATCATACCGCGTCGTTTAATGTTGTCCGACTTCAAATTGTGCTCCAGAGATGGCAGCAATATTTACTTACGGTAAGCCTATTGTAACATTTTGGGATTCATAAGATGGTAACCAACAATTAAGATGGCGGGAAACGCGGAGCAGTATACCAGCTTGCCACTAAAAAGGAAAAGAATTTGTAAATTAAACATTTCTTACAGCGAGTTCAGTGAAAAGATTTATTCTTGAGTGACTTAGGTAGCGAAAATTATGGTATAAATAATAAAACATGGTAACCCAGACAGCAGCATGAAAAATAGAAATTCGTTATTTTGATTTGGTACAATTATTTTAAGCCTTTATGTATAGCTTTACGTGAAAAATCAGCTTTCAGCCAATGAAAATGACTTGTGCAGCACTAAAAATCGAATTTCTTAAAAGTTTAACATTGTGGGTTACCATGTTCTTGCCTCATACCCTTCAATTCTTCAATTGGCTCGCTGCGTGCTTTTCTTTTTAGTCATGCATAAACTTTTTTTTTTAGTACGAAGTGTTTGAGAAAATTGTCTTTCAAGAAGTTTTTTTATTATTTTTATTTTCGAGTTATTTCGGTGTTCAGATAATTTTTTCTTACGCCAATGTTTTGTGCTGCCATCTGTCACAGGCAATATGGCTGCAGGCTAGTATTTATTTTAGGATAAAGAATTTCATATTAAAAAATAAATGAAAGTAACAATAGAATATTGTATTGTCACCCGACTTACGTTGGTGTGAAATTTTTCATCATTGTATCACGTCAGGAAATGAGTTAAATTAACGTTGCAAAATTTGAGGATATAACAAACCATTGTGAATTAAGGAAAACAATGTAAAAATAACTTTAACTATAGTTTTGTAGGTTAAAATTAATACTTTTCAAAGATCGTATTTTAATTTTGCTTGTTGTTTTTATAATTACTAAATATAATGTAATTTGTTGAAAAGTGTTTGGCCAATTTAATATCAAATACAAGAAATCAACTGCCATGTTTTGAAATAAAAAACACATATTACAAAAAGGAAAAAAAATCCTTTCGGCAGGCCTACAGGCTGAGGTAGATTTCGAAGTGTTTTTGATTGAAGTTATTGGGGTAAGTGCAGAATAAAATCACTTTAAGTAAATATACTTCTATCAATTTATTTTCATTATAAAATTATAAATACGGTAACTAATTACCCTAATAGGTTAACTAATTACCGTGCAAACGTTTTGTTGTTACAACTGAATGCGGTGATATTCCAATTGAAATTAACAGGCCCAATGAAACCCCTACCGAAATATGAGCGCTATCGAGAAACTAGTTATTCATTTATAGATTAATCATCAAGAGATTTTCAACGATACCCCACAAGATATGGTTTTAAAAATTTCGTATTTCCACCCCCAATCCTCACTCGTACCCCCACAACCCCTGAATCGTTGGTGTCACCGTAAACTTCTCAGGGAGTACTATAATTTATGCAGACAAAGTTTCCCCTCTACACTCCATAGGGGCTAATATATATTTTTTTCAAAATTTCAACCCCTTCCCCCGACCACCCCCTTGGGCCGATGTTGTTCATTAACGAACTTAGCCGAGCTATTTAGCCTAGAAACAACATAATAAAATTTGGTTCAAATATCTTCAAAATTATGGCCCCTAGTGTGTTTATATAATAATAAATAAATCACAGCCATATTCAATCCACTAGTGGATAAGGCCTCTCCCCGAAGGGAGGAGTTGGTCTACTGCTCCCACGCTGACCAGACGGGTTGGGAGAGGAGAGCCGAAGCTCTCACTGTGATCGCCACTATATATATAATAAATCACAGCCATATTCAATCCACTAGTGGATGAGGCCTCTCCCCGAAGCAAAGAGTTGGTCTACTACTCCCACGCTGACCAGACGGATTGGGAGAGGAGAGCCGAAGGTATAGTCCTGTGGACAAGTCGATGTCCAGAGCAACTCTCTCTAGAAATGATTATGGCATAATGTGGTGGTGAAGATATAGCAGGGTTGTATAGTCCAGGTCGCCGGTTGTTTCCCGGAGATGAGGTCATCATTATAGCACCTTTCTAAAAAAAAACTTTGGTAAACTTTAATTTTATATGGGCCAGTTTAGTAACTTTGGACTTCGGCCCGTCACGATTTGCCTTTAGCTGTTAAGTGTTAAAATCCACACCCATGCCCCTGCCGGGACTCGAACCCGGGACCGTTGGGTCGATAGCCTACCGCCGCAGACCGCTCGACCACCCGGCCGGCAGCACCTTTCTAAGAAAAAAAAAATGTAATAAAAGCGTAGTGCTACAGCTAAAGATACTCCAAAACGGTTCGAGTTATGTGAAACATATTTATTACGAAGCTTGTAGAGGAAAATATTACCTATCACCCTATACCATAGGTGTCCTCAAGTCATCATTCTAACGTGCTCGTTTTATATAACGAAGGACCGTGCTGACTCAGTGGAAGAGCGCTCTTCCCTCGCGGGTGATACCTTCGGTAAACTTTATTTTGATATGGGTCAGTCTAGTAACTTTGGACTTCGGCCCGTCACGATTCGCTTCTAGCTGTTAAAATCCACACCTATGCCGGGACTCGAACCCGGGACCTTCGAGCCGATATGGCCTACCGCCGCAGACCGATCGACCGGCCCCTCGCGGGTGAGGTCGTCGGCTCGACCCCGGCATAGTGTGGGCTTTCACCTTGTTGCATGGTCTTTCTCCAGGTAATAATAATAATAATAATAATAACAATAACAGTATGGATTACGGAACTCACAAATTCAACGCCGCAGTAACAAACGTTCGCCATTGGATTCTATCCTGGGCAACATCAAGCCAGTTTTCATCACGAACAGCTACTTCTCGAAGATCGCTTCTAATATTGTCCTCCCAACGACGTCTCGGTTTTCCCAATAGTCTCTTTCCATCCGGCCTTCCAACCAGGATAGAATATAATCTTCGTTTTTCCCCCATCCGAGCTACATGGCCTGCCCACCTTAGTCGTCGCGATGTCATTATTTTTACAACATCTGGTGAATCGTACAGTCCGTGGAGTTCTTCATTATGTAGTCTCCTTCACTCTCCAGTAATCTCGGCCCTCTTATCTTTCTCAAACCCTTATTTTCAAACACACGTAATTTATGTTCATCTGCTAGGGTCGTACTCCAACTTTCGCAACCGTAAAGTATTACCGGCAGAATAACCGTTCTGTATATTTTCAATTTCAATTTCCTTGATATTAATCGCGATGTTAGAAGTTTTTCAACTGAACAGAAACTACTACTATTTAACGAATAAAATTTGGTCTTTGTACTTTCAAGGCAACTAGTATTTTCCTGAAAGCTACTGGCGCGGTCTTTTTTTTTTTTATGGTAAGGTACGACGCTCATTGCGGATGCAAAATATTACACACTTCGTTTCCTACAATTGATTTTCGTTTCTTTCACCCTCGTCGGGGTACCACTGTCCACCTAGAATTTTAGAGAAATACCACGAAATTACCTGAAAGCTCTGTCAGAATCTTACGAAAAGGTCAACCGATGAGGACATTTGCAAAAGCCATCGTGGAAATGACAAGTGGTGCATTATCTGAGCGAAAGGCAGCTGTGAAATCCCTCACTCAACACTGCGCTGCAAACTTAAAGGCAAGCATACAAAGTGCCCTGGCACTACTCCAGTTTTCTCCGCTGCTGGTGGCCAGCGCCATCATTGCTCTAAAATGGTGGTTCACATTAGTCGCAAGTGACTTTCATGTTTTGTTTGAATCAATGTGCAACACAGAATTATGCATTTTCCTTATTTATTACAGTTGTCTTAATCTCAAAACCTGGACAAAATATAAAGGTAAGCAAGAAAGTTCTGTCGCTTTTTCACCCACCACCTTCGAACATCGATATGTCACCTAAGACGTACCTGGAAGATCAAAAATAGTCCCCATCAGCATCGACGACCTTCTGCCAACGTTCTGGAAGGCCATGGATTCCATCGCGGTAGAACTTGGTGGGCCGTGAAGCGAAGAAGGTATCAAGTGCATTTTGCACCTCTACTAGGGATTTGAACTGGCGTGATTGTCCAAGGAATGGAACAGGTGAAAATCGGACGGTGCAATGTCCGGAGAGTATGGCGGACGTAATAGTGTTTCCCATCCAAAGCGTAGAATGGTGTCTCGGGTCATCCTAGCCACGTGGGGTTTAGCGTCGTCCTGTAACAGGAGGACCCCTTTGCGATTCAGAAGTGCTGGCTCCAGAGTTTTGAGTTTTTCTTGAACACGGCTCAACTGATGACAGTACACAGTTGCATTCACGCTCTGACAAGCTGGTAGCAGTTCCCGATGCACGATGCAGCGAGCAGTCCACCAAACACACAGGAGAACCTTCTTCTGGTGCAGTGCTGGTTTCGGCTGCTTTAGAACCGGTTCATGGGATGCTAACCAATGATGACAGCGCCGTGGAGCTTCGTACAGGACCCACTTCTCATCACATGTCAACACCCTGTACAGAAATGGCTCCTTCCTCAGACGAGACAGCAGAGAAACGCAGGTGTCTGCTCGCGTTGCCTTCTGGTCCGGAGTCAAATCATGTGGGACCCATCGACCCAACTTGTAGTGCTTCCCAAGTTGATGGAGGGGCTGCCGAATGGTTTCTCCACTCACACTGAATTGTAGTCCCAGTTCCTCACATGTCTGGCTAGTGTTCGCCTCAATTGCTGCCTGAAGATCTTCATTTGGTACCTGTGTTGGTCTTCCTGCACGTGGTGCGTCTTCGAGTGTTTCGTCACCGTCCTTAAACTTGGTAAACCACCGCTGTACTGTCCGCGTAGTCACAACACCCTCAACAAAGGCGTGGCATATCTTCCGCCCCGCTGCAGCTGCGTTTGACCCCAGTTTGAACTCGTACAGCATACACGCCCTTATGATGCTTTGTGGAGGTCCCATGTTCACTCTGTCCCTCCGCACGTTCACGGTGTCCTTCCGCACATTCACGGTGTAACTGAACTGCCACAACCAGGTAGTATGTTGGCTATACCCACACCAACAACTGACCTTCGCCTGATCACCACTCGCATTCAACTAATGGTGTGAGGGCCAACTGAAAACAGACCTCCACAAAGAGCGACAAAACTTTCTTGGTTCCCTTTATAGTATGTCTATGGGTAACTTTGTCCAGGAATGCATTTCTGCAATAAAAATAGGGGTGTGGAAAAAGTTACCCCAACCACCGGGGTAACTTTGTCTACAGTTACATAATTTTAAAATAAATAATTTGTTTACTAAATTTAAAATGGAAACATGTATTGATTTCAGTTTGTCTACAGCTTTGAAAGGCTTTTACGCTCGTGCCAAGAATTACAAACTTTACAAGGAAAAACTTACATTCTTTGTACAAACTTATCCCGATCTACGGTACGCATGTGATCTACCACAACGCCAGGACAAATATTACAAAGAAGAAACATGAGATATTAAAGAGTGAAAAGTATGTGACTGGACCGGGGATCGAACCCGGGACCTTTGGGTTACCGTCCCAATACGCTAACCACTACGCCACCCAGTCGTCTCGCTTCCCAATCCCACACCATAATTGTATCTGTACCTACAAAGGCTTGATGTACAGAAAAAATCGGAAGTTGCCTCCATTTCAAGTTTGGAAAGAAACACGAGATTTAGAAGGTAAAACCGACAAACAATATATCAAACTATACGGTGTTTGAAATCTACTGAAATAAACAGCACTACTTACACAAGATACGTTCCCCTCGTGTTGATTTGATGCATTAGATCATACTTCTTCATGGGCGTATCCAGCGTTCCCGTGATGGAGATGGCACTCGCATTGTTGATTACAATATCGATTCCTCCAAACTTCGCAACCGCAGAATCTACAGCCGCCTGGACCTGTGCTTCATCCCTCACGTCCACGATGCAGGGTAAGCACTTACCACCAGCATCCTCAACTACAAAGAGAAACAGACTCATGTAAAGAATAGCCTTATAGTAACAAGCAATTTCACTAATTACATAAATTAATTATGTAAACATTTACTACTGACTATGACACCAGATGGCGCTGATAGGCTGCCAACAAGAATCCATGATCCTAGTTAAAGGATATCCTTATTTGAATACACCAAATGATTCTTTTATGCTTAATGGTGTAGTGCAGTTAACTGTTTTTCTTACGGAACTAGCAAGTTCATCGCCGCATCAGTTTCCCTCATAAATTATAGATTTCCCTGAGTTTTCCTCATAAATTATAGATTTCCCTGAGTTTTCCTCATAAATTATAGATTTCCCTCCTGAGTTTTCCTCATAAATTATAGATTTCCCTCCTGAGTTTTCCTCATAAATTATAGATTTCCGTCCAGTTTTCCTCTTAAATTATAGATTTCCCTGAGCTTCCCTCATAAATTATAGATTTTCCTGAGTTTCCCTCATAAATTATAGATTTCCCTGTGCTTCCCTCATAAATTAGATTTCCCTGAGTTTTCCTCATAAATTATAGATTTCCCTGAGTTTCCCTCATAAATTATAGATTTCCCTGAGTTTCCCTCATAAATTATAGATTTCCATGAGTTTCCCTCATAAATTATAGATTTCCCTGAGTTTCCCTCATAAATTATAGAT